>JBBPBX010019621.1:0-44286 GCA_038048925.1 Garcialebias charrua | reverse complement strand
ATGATGATGATGATGATGATGATGATGATGATGATGATGATGATGATGATGATGATGATGATGATGATGATGATGATGATGGTGATGATGATGATGATGATGATGATGATGATGATGATGATGATGGTGATGATGATGATGATGATGATGATGATGATGATGATGATGATGATGATGATGATGATGATGATGATGATGATGATGATGATGATGGTGATGATGATGATGATGATGATGATGATGATGATGGTGATGATGATGATGATGATGATGATGATGATGATGATGATGATGATGATGATGATGGTGATGATGATGATGATGATGATGATGATGATGATGATGGTGATGATGATGATGATGATGATGATGATGATGATGATGGTGATGATGATGATGATGATGATGATGATGATGATGATGATGATGGTGATGATGATGATGATGATGATGATGATGGTCTGCTTCTTCTCTCTGTCTTTTGGCTTCATGTGCTCCGTGTGGATCTGCTCTGCATCGATTTGAAAGCTGAGACGTTTTTCTTTTTCCGTCCATCTAACCTCGGTTGTGTTAAACATCTGCACGAGCCAGGAGGAAATGCCTCTGAAATAAAAACGTCATGTCTCTGAATCCGTGTGCCAGACATCACATGTGATAAGCGTTCGTGTGAGAACATTCCACACGTTCATGCAAACCACCGCCCAGAAAATGTTCTCTTCAATGTTTTCATGGTCTCAGTTTTCCTTCTCCTTGCAACGTGTCACTCCAGAGGCTCTGTTTGGGTTTCTGCAGATCTTTGTTTTGTCTGAGCTGGAGGTTATCTCTGACACACACACACTCACATGCACGCACACACACACTCTGCCACACACACACTCACGTGCACGCACACACACTCACGTGCACGCACACACACACTCTGCCACACACACACTCACGTGCACGCACACACACACTCACGTGCACGCACACACAGACAGACAGGCGAGTTGAGTCACGCAGAGGACGTGGTTGGGATCAGGGCCTGTTTGAGAGAAAGGATCTGTTTGAAACCAGCTGAATGTTTCAGTGTTGCTGTCGTGAAGCTTCGTTCATGAGAGGACACGAGAACGTTCACGTGCTGCGTCAGACACACAACAAGAAACGTCCAAATACACCTAGGCCTCAAGTTTTCACGTATCTACTTTGTACAGCAATGAGAAGAAATCCTTTTTATTGCATCATCATCACATATTTCTGTTTCCTGTGATAAACGTTACGAGTCCAAAACTTTTCACCTTTTATTATTAAACTGATCTAAAATCTGAATGTATCAATTCCAACACAACGTTTGTTCGTAGTGCAGTCGTTCCTGAATCTGTGTGAACCAGAGTGGAACGAGTTACCGCTGCTCATCAAACAGGCCCCCTCCCTCTCAGTTTTCAAATCCCGGTTAAAAACTCACTACTACTCCATCGCTTTCAATGCCAGCTGATTTGTATTGGATCGTTTGATTTATGATCTGCAATGTTTTTATGTTTTTCGTGTTGTACTTCATTGTCTGTGTTGCCTGTTGCGTGTTTGTTTGTCCAGCACTTTGTGTGGACTTGTTCCTGTTTAAAGTGCTTTATAAATAAAATGGTATGGTATGGTTTGGTTGGTGGTTCAGTTGCACGCAGGAAGTTTTAGAGTTAATGTTAACAAATAAAATCAAAACCAGAAGATCAAGAACAAAAAAACAGGAGTTGAGGGTGAAAGAACGAACCATACACGGATTGTTCTGCCTCAAGGGGAGGAGCTCAAGCATCTCAAGGTTTTGTTCATGAGTGAGGGAAGTAAGGAGCATGAGATTGGTGCAGCATCTGCAGTATTGTCAGAGTCAGAGTCAGAGAGAATTTATTGTCATTTGCACCGCATGTAGTACATGTGTTGAAAACGAGATTATGTACACAGGGTCCCAGTTACATCCAACAACAAATGCAAGAGAAAAACAATAATAACATCTAGGATTAACTAAGAGAGACATCACATCAGCTAGTAATACACTAAGCCCTAATGTAGTAGAAAAACATCATTATAAACAGCAGCACGAACATGAGCAGATGGTCACAGATGAACGCAGCAACAAGAAACAGATCAGTATCAGTATGATGTGACATTTTGCAGTGTTTATTCTTATTATTTATTTATTCATGAGTCTGACAGCCTCAGGGTAGAAGCTGTTCCTCAGTCTAGTGGTTCTACATTTGATGCTCCTCAACCTCCGTCCTGAGGGGAGTGGTGCAAAGAGTGAGTGTGCTGGGTGAGTGAGGTCTTTCATGATGCAGGTGGCTCTTTTCCTGCATCTGGAGGTGTAAATGTCTGTGATGGTGGGGAGACTGACTCCAACATCTTCTGTGCAGCCTTCACCACTCTCTGCAGAGCTTTCCTCTCTGCAACTGTGCAGCCTCCATGCCACACGTTGATGCTGGAGCACAGGATGCTCTCCACTGCACACCTGTAGAACGAGGTGAGGACTGGGCTGCTCAGACCAGCTCGTCTCAGCCGTCTGAGGAAGTAGAGTCTCTGATGACCTTTCTTGATCAGGCTGGTGGTGTTGTTGCTCCAGCTGAGGTTATCATTCAAGTGTACACCCAGGTATTTGTAGCTGGAGACCACCTCCACCGCAGATCCACCTATATACAGTGGGGTGTGGGTGTGTTTGTTCCTTCTGAAGTCCACAATCATCTCCTTCGTCTTCTTCACATTCATGTGAAGGTTGTTCTCTTTGCACCAGCTCTCCAGATGTTCCACCTCCTGTCTGTAGCTGGATTCATCATTATCTGTGATGCATCCCACCACAGCTGTATCATCTGCAAACTTAACAATATGACAGCCTGGATGTGTGGCTGTACAATCATATGTGAGCAGAGTGAACAGAAGAGGGCTCAGCACACATCCCTGAGGAGAGCCAGTGCTGAGGGTGATGGTGGAAGAGGAGAAGTTGTGGACTCTGTGCTGGTCCATTGTGGTGAAGAGGGAGCTGAGCTGTAAGACAAAGCTCTGTTTACTGGTCGGTCTACGTTCCTCCCCTCACCTCTGGTCATGAACTCTGGTAGAGACTGAAAGAATGAGATCGTGGATCCAGGAGGTTGAAATGAGTTTCCTCTGCAGCTGGACTCTCTCTCAGAGACAGAAGTTCAGTTATCAGGAGAGACTCAGAGTTGAGGTGGTTCAGACATCAGTTATGAATGGACCCTGTATGCCTCCTTGTAAAAATGTAATGATTTTTATAATGTATTTCTTCTTTGCACTAATACAAAGAAAAAAAGTGGACTTACTGTTCGTTCTATGTAATTTTGGAATGAGTTTACTGGTCTGGCCCACTTGAGATCAGATTAGCTGTATGCGGCCCCCAGATCAAAATGAGTTTGACACCCCTGCGCTAGAGGTACTATAGCTTCTTTGTCATTAATAAGTGTGACTCCACTGGACTCTCATCTTATTGGCTCTTCTCAGGTGGAGGTGATTTGCCACAAGGACCTCTTTCCTCGCTCTGTGGGTGGAATCGTCAATGCAAAGTGGGCAGTTTCATAGCTGGTCATTGTGTTCGAACCACTCCGCCTAGTGGTCCTTAATCGCCCTATAATCAGACTTGAATTTCTTGGCTTCTAGGTGAGGGTGTAGCCATGCTGCACCCTCATCTCCAATATCACTCTGGACATGTCCTCGTTTCTTGTGCCACCATCCAGTTCACGCTATATCTTAACATCAGCCAACAAAGGGTCTGGACCTCATCATTGGTCCCTGGCACTATTTTTGGAGCTTCCATACCAGAAACTAGCAACAACAAGACACACTCATCATGATCTGAGGAAATGGAGGTTCAGATGTAGTTTGCAGTGTTGCTGTCTGCTTACATCAAAATCATCATCTCGGAGCTTGGAACCATGAACAAGTTGGTCCCATACACCGAGCTGTGGGTACCAGCAGCGGGCAGGGCCTTAACTGGTGCCGTGCCGTGCAGAGCCGAGCACTAAAGACGGTGGCAAAGTACCATGGTTGATTAGTGAATGAATGCAGCTGGGATTAGTTGAACAGGTGTGTGTGACAGGTAACACAGAGCAGAACAAGCATGAAACAAAAACCTGTCAGAAATACAAACAGCTAAAGCTTGAGACACCGCACCACGTCCAGTGTCTTTACACACTGTAAGACTTTAGTGAGACGTCGTTCCACTGAACGATGGTCACACACAGACTGAGCCGGATTAAGAATCTCAGACTACTCGATGTGTCAAACCATCTCAAGACAACTGAATGCAGCAGATTCTGGCAGTGACGTGCGGTCAGGGGAGGCAAGTGAGGCCACGCCTCACCTGTCATCATGGAAAGAAAAAAATGTAAATTGAAAAAATTAATATTATTGTATTTATCCTTTGATTTGTACTATAAACTTATTTTACTTAAAACTAAACCAGTTTTAAGTTATTTTTTATTCAAAATCAATGATTTTTCTTATTTAGCGTTCAAATACTGAGAAGAGACATGCGCAGAGCGCTCCGCCGCACGATTGCGCAATCACTCGGCTGACTGTGCTACATGCTGCAGTGAGCCCGTATTCCTACCTCTTTTATGTCGCTATTAAAATGTCCAAATACTTTTGCTATATAAACTACATTTCTATAGTTTAGCTGGTGAATATAATGTCTAGTGTTTTTGTCTAAAACTGTATGTGTGCTGCTGAGCAATCATAAAACAGTGAGAAAAGGAGTGGCATGCCTCGTGGAAGCGGGGCTAGTGAGCCCAGGGTTTCAGCTTGAGCTCCGCTGCAGGAGGAAGTGACAGCGCTACAGTTTAATGTAAGGAAAGTGCAGTGATTCAATTATTTTTTTCTCCTGATTGGCTATAATTTCACAATGGAGGATTACATTTATGATCAAGGAAGGCTTTCATTTGATCTCCATGGAGGCAAAGAGACTTTTAAAACTGAAAGCAGACAAGGAAGACTTCTAGAAAAAAGCCATTGACGCCTTTATTCAGAAGGAGTGGTGCATGGACTTCATTTTTTTTTTTTTTTTATTTATTCATTTTACATTAAAAACCAGAAGAAAAAGTCACAAAACATATCACATATGAAAGAATATGAAGAAATCTTATTTTATCTGACCCTTTTTTCAAAAACAAAACAAGTTCAAACAATCAATTCAAACAATAATTATCTATAAGTAACAGAGCAAAAAGAGTAACTTTTCACAATCTACAAATATCTAGAACATTAAACACTTAACTAAAAGTTTTAGTACAGTATTTTGTTAACAATTTAGTCTTGATCATTTTTTAAACATAAGCACAGAGTTTACATTTTGAACATCATTTCCCAAACCATTCCACAATTCAACTCCCTGTACTGAAATAAACCGTCCCTTCAAACTACGGTAGTCCTAAAAACCTTGGCTTTGCAAAAAATGTCAGTTCCCTTTAGACTGTAGCAGCTTTCTCTCTTAACAAAATACATTTGAACATTTGAGGGTTCTATTACTAACAAAATATTATAGTCCACCAAATCATAAAACTTCAGTACTTTGAGTTGTTTAAATAATATATTAGATAGATGACATTAAGGCTTTCTTGTAATAATTCTCACAGCTCTTTTCTGTAAAATAAAAATAGATTTTGTTATAGTTTAATTTAATTTATAAGTAAAAGTAAGACTAAAATAATTTTTTCTCCAAATTAAATGTGCTTTTTTGTGTGCTACAGTTTGTATGTGTAAAGATTGCTGATATGAGATTTTAAACACAACCCGTTAACTGCTGCCAATCAAATGGCGAATAAACTACTCTGTAGGGTTCATGTATTATAAAAGAAGAAAATAATGCTATCCAAAGTATCCAAAGCGCTGAAGAAGCTATGGCAGACAGAAGCCAAAACGTGGAGAACATTTTTTGTCTGTTTTTATTATACATATGAAAAAAAAACTGCACAGTGCCTCACCAGCCATGAACCTCACCACACGTCACTGAGTCATGTCATCCGGACGGATTCTTTTAAGTAAAATTCATCCAGATGACCTGACTTAACCTTGTTTGATTCATTGTGTATGCGCCATAAATTTCAGCAATTTAAAAAATATACTTCAATTTGGGTCAAGACTTGTTATTAAGAGGTGATGGCCCCAAGGTCAGACCATTAAGACCCACTAGTATCTCAGTTGATCTGCCCACAGCTAGATAGTACTTACATTTCTTTAACTAGGTACAAGGTGTCACTGTTTTGTCATTAGGATGAAGTCATATGTTAGCTGAACAGTTTAGATAATCATACAAAAAACTGACCACAGTCTCCTCCAGTCCTTTCAAGTCCTGCTTGGCCTGTTCCCGTCTGTCCTGCAGCACTCTGTCACACATGAAATAGGTGTTCATAGAAGCATACATACTAGGGATGGGGCCGATCCAATCCAGTATCGGTATCGGTATCCGATACCAGCATTATTTAAGTATCGGGTATCGGATCCAACTTGCCGATACTTTTCCGATCCAGCTTCAAAGAGCACTTGTGTTCAATCACATTCTGTGACTGCACTTCTTAACACTTGTTTTTATGAAATATTATTTTACAAATAATTTATGAATTTTTATTCATAAATGTTTTATGAAATATTATTTATGCAGGATCGAGAGAGAGATCGGCAATTATCCTCAAAAGAATATCACAGCTCAAGAGACTTTACACTGGAAACTATTTCTTGTTTAAAGACAAATGTTCTTTATTTTAACCATAGAATATTAAATAGAAAACAAACCAGAAAACAAACAAGTAACATACATACATACAAGTATTAATGCATAAACAGATACTCTTACCGTTTGACATCAAAGTGAGAGAGCCGTTCGTCAATCATAGGCAGAGCGAGCATTAAGACAAATCCGAGCGATTGCACATCCCCGTCCGACTCTAACTAACTCTGGGAGCTCAGCTCGTTTCTTTTTATTCCTTTAGACAAGAATCACTTGCGAAACAGAGTTGGCCGGGTTCTTTCCACAAGTAATACTTTATCCAAAGCAACAAAATTCCAGAGATGCCTATGTAATGAACTCAGGAGATGAAACTGACTGTTCCTGTGATGGAATCAGCCCAGTTTCAACTTCTCATAACAAAATTCCAAAGATGCCTATAGTGATGAATAACAAAATTCCAAAGATGACATAGTGATGAAATTAGGAGTTGAAACTGACTGTTTCTGTATCAGCCCAGTTTCAACTTCTTATCTCACAACCAGTGACAAGACTGGAAAATTACACACAATGTTTCAGACTTTCTTAGTTACATATAATGTCTGAATGTTTCAGACTTTCTTGGACTGATCAGAGAACAAACTTATTTATTCATTATTCATTCCACCTTCTGGTCTCTGATCAGTTCTACAACCCAAAAAACAAACAAACAAACAAAAAACAACAATCTTAAATCAAACGAGCGTCAGAAATGTTCCACAATCTTCTTCACCCATGGTTATGAGTGGTTACCATTCTCTGGAATGTCATGTCCGTTGAAACACTTCCTGCATGCGTAGAAAGTACAATGACTGCTCACACTTGCCATTACGCATGACTGATTCGTAGGACGTCCAAAGTTATCTTGTTTCATGACACAGTTCTTCTGTTTTCATAGTAGTCGGCAAGGCCCCCTTTTTCTCCTCCAGGACACATTCCGGTGTTGCGGAGGAGAGGTCGCCTAGCAATACCCTGGTACCGATGACAAAGAACGTGATAACCCATGAGATACCACCTTCATGGCACTCTCTGGGTTTGGCCATGTCGTCCTCTGCAGCACCATGGCACCGACGACAAACAACGTGATAACCCATGAGATTCCACCCTCATGGCACTTTCCAGGTTTGGCCATGCCGTCCTCTGCGCGCTTCTGATCCACCAGCAGATGCCAAGAAAACACCAGGCTGTGAAGGAACACAATGCTTGTTGACAGATAGAATGACAAGGATTAGTTTTTTCATAGATAAAAGGTTTCATTTTTACTTTCCCCACCAAAACTGATCTGACCTGTAGGGGTCTCTCTACCCCAAACTCAAAATTTCCCTGTTTTAAATGGAGTGTCATACCTGCTATGCAGGTCTGACAGATCAGGGTACAGCTGTGACGTTCTGTTTTTCACCTTTTTTTTTTCCTTTTTCTGTTTCACAACGCGCATTCTTACTGCTTCATTGTTCTCTGAAGACTCGGAGTCAGAGGACTTTCTGTTTTTCTCCCTTCTTTTTCCCTTTTCCTGTTTCACAACTCGCACCCTCACTGCTTCATTGTCCTCTGAAAACTCAGAATCAGAGGAGACCTTTGCCACTCTGGTGGTCTTATTTTTGTTCCTGACCGTCTGTTCAGGTTTAAACGGAGGTGCAGAAGAAACAGGAGTTTGAAACACACCTGCCTGGGTCAAATGTTCAACATTGAATCTGGCACACCGGACTTTTAATGCCTCTTCCTGGCATCGTTCTCTCAACTCTTCTGTTGGTAATCCGTCTATTTCAGACATTGGGACCCCAGACTGTATTAAAACTTTCCATAAAGCAGAACGAGTTGGTCCCTGTGCATTACTTCGAGCATCCCTTTCTGGCCCATGACCCACATGTTGAAAACTATTTTCCTGGTTTTCTACTCTTTCTGTACTCCAATCTCCCAATGTTCCTAACTCCATGATTCGACTACGAATCTCAGACATAGAAACCTCTGGTGCACCAAGCATTACTGTCAAGATTGCGGCGCGATAGTGTACAGGGGCTGTTCTTATCAGCTGATCCCTCACAGCCTTTGGAATAGGTAACAGCTGATACTGATCCACAGCAGCAACAGTTAAAGCATCCCTCACACACAATCGAACCAATCTTTGTACACACTCCCGAAGAGTGACCCACTGTCCTGTTATCTCTGGCCAGTCAGTGAAAGCTGGATAAACCTGGTGAACAGCCTCAGCATAAACATCAAATAGAGATCTAGAATCATTCCCTAAATCTCTCACTTCTCTGCGGAAATCAGCATTCACTGTGGCTTCTGTGGACAACCCAGCAAATGACAGCCCATCCCGAGCATCTATATCAATCTGAGCTGCTCCTTCTTCAGCTAATCTTGATAACCACACATCTGTATGTTCTCCCGTCTGCTGACGGAGCTTCCTGGACAAGTAAGCTACCTCCTCCTGAGTGTAATCTTCAGTTATCATTCTAAGTTCAGGCTGCGGTTGATCCTGTGGAACAGCATCCATAACTTGTACACCATTCTCATAAACAAAGTGACCATCTGCGTCTACTCTTGCTTGTAAAACATCTGGTCTCACTATCTGTTCCTGCCTCCTCCGTTGCACCGGCTTTACACTTTTGCTGCGGGATAAGGGGCGTAATGAGGTAGTGGACTCTTCCTCTTCTTCATCACTTAAATTATCTCCCCACAAATTTCCGTTCCAGTTAGAGGGATTCCATCCCGTACCTAACCCAGCTACAAAAGCCCGTACTCTTTTGGGTGATACAGACCGTTTCGTCTTCCTCTTTTTTTCTCTTTTTAACATGGACACCTGAGCCACTGCTTCCTCAGCAATCCGGGCCATATTTTCTAGCTGTGTAGTTAACAACTGCACATGCTGACGCTGTAATGAAGAGGTCAATTCGGCTTCTTCGAGTGCCTTTTTCTGTTTCAAACTTATTTCATTCTGCCTCTTCCAGGCAGTGGCACAAACCCACAAACGCCGTTGCAGTCCGTCTACTGGCGTTTTTATTTTCACGTCTACTGCTCGTAGAACTTCTAGCAAAGTCTCAGGGTCTCCATCTCGTAGAGACCCCTCCCAAGACTCGCAACGTCCTGCTCCGTCTCTCAGGCACAATGCTATGGACTGATAACAGGGTATTTCCCATCCTGGTAGTATTTCAGTCCTGTCCTGTGTCTTATCTCCCTTTGCTGATTTTCTCTTGAACATTCTTTTGAGCATTATGTAGTCTCTCTTTATAATCCTTCCAGCAACGCCAAAATGTTTTATGAAATATTATTTTACAAATAATTTATGAATTTTTATTCATAAATGTTTTATGAAATATTATTTATGCAGGATCGAGAGAGAGATCGGCAATTATCCTCAAAAGAATATCACAGCTCAAGAGACTTTACACTGGAAACTATTTCTTGTTTAAAGACAAATGTTCTTTATTTTAACCATAGAATATTAAATAGAAAACAAACCAGAAAACAAACAAGTAACATACATACATACAAGTATTAATGCATAAACAGATACTCTTACCGTTTGACATCAAAGTGAGAGAGCCGTTCGTCAATCATAGGCAGAGCGAGCATTAAGACAAATCCGAGCGATTGCACATCCCCGTCCGACTCTAACTAACTCTGGGAGCTCAGCTCGTTTCTTTTTATTCCTTTAGACAAGAATCACTTGCGAAACAGAGTTGGCCGGGTTCTTTCCACAAGTAATACTTTATCCAAAGCAACAAAATTCCAGAGATGCCTATGTAATGAACTCAGGAGATGAAACTGACTGTTCCTGTGATGGAATCAGCCCAGTTTCAACTTCTCATAACAAAATTCCAAAGATGCCTATAGTGATGAATAACAAAATTCCAAAGATGACATAGTGATGAAATTAGGAGTTGAAACTGACTGTTTCTGTATCAGCCCAGTTTCAACTTCTTATCTCACAACCAGTGACAAGACTGGAAAATTACACACAATGTTTCAGACTTTCTTAGTTACATATAATGTCTGAATGTTTCAGACTTTCTTGGACTGATCAGAGAACAAACTTATTTATTCATTATTCAACACTGTGTGAGATAAACCCAGTGGTGGGATGTAACTAAGTACAAATACTTTGTTACTGTACTTAAGTATATTTTTCATGTATCTGTACTTTACTTAAGTAGAATTAAATGTGGGTACTTTTACTTTTACTGCACTACATTTTACATGAAGTATCTGTACTTTCTACTACACTACATTTCTATAATGTGTTGAGTTACAAGTTACATTCACGTTGCAACTTTTTGATTTGTCGTTAGTTTGAAAGTAACTGATGTTGAGAGGGGAGTTGGTCCACTGAATCACTGCAAAGTGGACAGGTAACATTAGACCTGCCTTCAAGAAGAGCTGGACCAATGATGTATATTCTTGTGTATAAGTCATTTAGCTGGGAGCACCCACAGCACCACTAACACACACAAAATGGATTCCACCACAAAGATTCATCCAGAAGATACACAACACCCATGGCTTTATTGAAATATTATTGAAAGACTGTTCAGTACAGCAGGACAGATTCTCTCTCCCTAAAGAGCCAGACATGGACTCAAAAACTTTGAAAACCAACTTCTTCTGAACTTGAACAAGAAATTCTTGCTGCAATATTAAAATGTGTCAGTTCATGGGATGTTAGGAGACAAGAGATTTCTCCAAATGTCTCGACACTCAGGTCCAAGTTTTGAAAATGTTGTCAGGAAGTTAAAGTATTGTTCATTGTTGATCCATTACAAGATTGACTAGACAATATTTTAACTAGAGTTGATGACAAACGAGTTGAAGTGATCTATTCCTTTGTTAGTTGTGTCTAATGCTCCTTTTTTCAAACAGACAACTTTTACTTAAATGTGTTTACTGCAGTTAAAATGACACATTGGTTTTATTTTGTGTTAAATAAAAACTTTCAAAGGTATAATCATTCCTCTTTCTTATTTTGCTTAATGGTATTTAACTCATCACTGAAATTCTGACACACAGAATCAAAAGTCCAAGTGTGAACTGTGTCACAGAGTAAACACAATAAAAACATGCATTATCTGCAGCATTGTTCATTAAAATGGCTCAACACTATTAATGTATTACAGAAAATATGCATACAGTACGCACACTTAATGGTATTGTAGACCATTGCATTAGTTAATACATTCAGCAAGTACTTTTACTTTAATACTTTAAGTATTTTTAAAAGCAAGTACTTATTTACTTTTACTTAAGTAAAAATATTAATATGGTACTTCTACTTTTACTAGAGTACATTTTTGTCTGTTTATTTGTACTTTTACTTAAGTACAGTGTTTGAGTACTTTCTCCACTACTGGATAAACCCAATGAAGACACTCTTAAGCCTTACAATAGGGAACCCACTGACTTTAACAGCACACAGGACAAGAGGCAAGTATACCACACACATGTCCTCCTTACTCATGGTGCAGCTGAAAAAACTAAAAAAGCGCTAAGCATGATGGGAAAGACAACACAGCCACTGCCGTGGCGGGGAATGAATAGATTGGGTACAAAAGTTTCATTATACAGAGTCACATACATCATCGTCTTGAAGCTGATGATAACACTAGTAATATTCACATCGAGGGGTATGAATTATATCATATGAACAGAAATAATAAAAGAGGTGGTGGTGTCGCACTATTTGTCAATAATGAAATAAAATGTAAATTAAATAATGAAATGTCAATAATAGTTGATAATATTATGGAAATGATAACAATAGAAATTATAAACAAAAACGATAAAAACATAATAATAAGTTGTGTATATAGATCACCAGGAGCAAATATAGAAATATTCACTGATAAAATCTTGGAACTAATGGAGAAAAGTTTTAATAAAAATATTTTCTTGTGTGGAGACTTTAACATTGATATGGGAAATAAAACAGATTCAAATAACATAAGCACATTTATAAACTCAATGTACAGTTTAAATATGTATCCATTGATATCAAAGCCAACAAGAATTACAACTCATAGTGCTACAATAATTGATAATATTTTCACAAATATAACAAATGGGGATGTGATTGGTGGTATCTTAACGACCGACTTAAGTGATCATTTACCAGTTTTCACAATCTTTAAAAATGATCAAAATATCACAAAAGCAGACACAACGAAGAAAAAAATCATAAACACATCAAAAAAAGTTTTGGAAAAATTGAAAGAGGATCTGGATAAACAAGACTGGAATGATGTGTATGTTGATGATGCGAACAGGGCATATGATGAGTTTATGAATATCTTGGAAACCCTGTATGAAAAGAATTGTGTGCAAACAAATTACACAAAGAGAAATACGAATGATCAACCATGGATGACAAAAGGGTTAAGAAATGCATGTAAAAAAAAGAATTATTTGTATTCATGTTTCTTGAAATTGCGAAGTCAGAGCGCAGAAGAAAAATATAAAAAGTATAAAAATAAATTAGTAGGGATTATAAGGAAACATAAGAAAGAATATTATAGTAAATTATTAGATAAAACTAATGGTGATATGAAAGCAACATGGCGAGTAATGAATGGTGTACTGAAGAATCATAAAGCAAAAACTGGTATTTCAAAATATTTTGTAAAAGACAACGATGAAGTTCATGATGAAAATGAAATTGTAAATGGATTTAATCAATATTTCGTGAATGTTGGATCAAGCCTTGCAGCTAAGATACCAAAAGTAGATAAAAATATGATCCACTCAATTACAGGTTGTGCAAATAGTATTTTCCTAAATGGAACTAACAAAGAGGAAATAATGAATGTAGTAAAACATCTTACAGACAAGAGATCGAAAGACTGGGTGGACATGGATATGATGTTTGTAAAGGACATAATGAGTCATGTTATTGAGCCGTTCACATACATATGTAACTTATCATTTTCAACAGGAATTTTTCCAGATAATATGAAAGTAGCTAAGGTCGTTCCTCTTTTTAAAAATGGTGATAAATGTGTATTCAACAATTATAGACCTATATCCTTGTTACCACAGTTTTCAAAAATTCTTGAAAAACTATTTGTAAACAGACTAGACCAATTTATAGATAAACAAAATATTCTAAGCAGCAGTCAGTATGGGTTTAGATCAAAAAACTCTACATCAATGGCTCTCATGGAATTAATGGAACAAATAACTACTGCTGTCGATCAAAAACAACACTGTATCAGTATCTTTGTTGATTTAAAAAAAGCATTCGATACTATTGATCACACCATTCTCCTTGAAAAACTGAACAAATATGGTATTAGAGGACCAGCATTACAGTGGGTATCTAGCTACTTAAAAAATAGGAAACAATTTGTACAAATAAATGATGTAAGATCTGACCTCTGTAATATCACATGTGGAGTTCCCCAAGGCTCTGTACTTGGACCAAAGCTTTTTATTTTATATGTGAATGACTTGGTAAATGTGTCAGGACTCCTTAAATGTGTACTTTTCGCAGATGATACCACTTTTTTCTGTTCAGGTGAAGATATAGAACAAATGTTAGAATTGATAAAGACAGAATTTGTCAAGATACAAACTTGGTTTAAAATAAATAAATTATCATTAAATCTAGAGAAAACTAATTACATGATATTCGGTAATAGAAAGAAAACTGTTGATGTTCCACTCAAAATTGAGGATGTTGAGATTTGTAGAGTGAATGAGGTGAAGTTTTTGGGTGTTATCATTGATGACAAACTGACATGGAAACAACACATAAATTCTGTAAGAATAAAAATAGCTAAATCGATAGCAGTACTGTACAAAGTCAGAGACCTATTGAATGATAAAGCTCTGTATTTGTTGTATAACACAATCATTGTTCCACACTTAATCTATTGTATTGATGTTTGGGGGAATGCGTGTAAAACAATCACAAAGCCTATTTTTGTATTACAGAAAAGAGCTGTAAGAATTATCACTAGAAAGCATTACCGTCATCCATCAAGTACATTATTTTATCAACTAAAATTACTGAAGTTCCATGATTTGGTAGACTATAATATTTTATCAGTTATGTATAGAGCTCAAAATAATGCATTACCTTTAAATATCCAAATGCACTTTGTTAAAAGACAAAGTTGTTATAATCTTAAGGGAACAGAGTTGTTTGTAAAACCACAATTCAGAACCAGTTTGAAGGGACGTTCTACCTCAATTCAGGGAATTAGATTATGGAATGGCTTGGAGAATGTAGTTAAAAATGCCAAGTCAATGTTTACATTTAAAAAAATGATCAAAACAAATATGTTAAAAAAATATATGTGAAATAACGTAATGTGTATTGTATTAGTTAGAAAATTAGAAAGTGTTAGTCATTTTGTACTGTATTAGTATTAGTTAGAAAACTAGAAAGAGTTAGTCATTTTGTACTGTTGGTTGAAGAATATTATTGTTTAACCTGATTGTTGGAAAAAGTTGGTTGAAGATTATTATTGTTTACATGGTTTGACTACTGTTGTTTAATCTGATTGTTGGAGATAAGGGGCAGATATAATAAGATTTATTCTTCTTTCTGCCACCTTTCATTTTTTTACATTTTGTACACTATCATTATGAGATTGCCTTGTATTGTTTCTTTTGTAAAAAAATGAACAAATTTAATAAACATAAACAAACATAAACATAAACATACCTGAACAGTATCGGATCGGAAAAGTATCAGTATCGGTCGATACTCAGTTAATAAGTATCGGATCGGATCGGAAGTGAGAAATGTGGATCGGTGCATCCCTAATACACACCCAACAGTGGCAATTTTTTTTCTTCTGATTTAACACCAGGTCTTACGTGAGCTCTTGCAGCTGGCGGCTCTTCTCCTGGTCAGCAGCCTTCAGCTTCTCATGCTCCACTCTTAGCCTCTCCTGCTCCAGAGTGACCTTCTGGCTCAAACTGCACCGGCAACACTCACAAAATAAGCACAGGCTCAGATGCTCCAACAGAACGGTAACGCATTTGGTAATCTGTTGTCTTACTCTTGCAGCTCAGTGACAACCTTTTCTTTGTTTTCCAGCTCGTCTCTCAGGCTACTGATCTGCTTCTGATGGGCCTCTCTGTGAGACTGGATCTGCTTCTCCACAGCCTCCTGACCACATGCGAGCACAGATTCATAGTATGTCATGAGTAAACGTCCAATCTAGAACCAGACTTATAATTATCAGCTTCAAGACAAGGTACCTTCACTTCATTAGCAGACTGGATCTCATTCTCCTTCTCCATGGTGTTGACCTTTTCTAGAAGGTGACCAAATAAAAAGTTTAACAATCACTAACAATTACAAAAATAGGATGCATTTTAAAATAGTTATGATAAAAATAACAAATGTAATTTTTATTCAATAATTATTTTTATTGTTTGAAATATTTATCAAATGGTTTTAAAAATAGGATTTAATGTCATTGCAAACTTTCAACAATTGGACCAAAAATAAAAATAATTGCAGGGAATTTTCTTTCAGACTGCTTTATGTTTGTTAAGCACATTGATAAACTTTACAATAATTGACAACATTTTATTAATGAGAGTTTTAGGTGGCACAAATGATTAACCTTGAATTTGCAGTCAGTCAAGTATGCTATGACAGAGTGCTTGTATGTGTGTATAGAAGCATTTATCCATCCATCCATCCATCATCTTCCATTTGTTTCAAAGTCAAGTGGTGGGGGCAGCAGTTTAAACAGGGAGGCACAGACATCTCTTTCCCCTGCCATCTCTTCCAGCTCTTCTGTGAGGCCCCAATGTGTTCCCAAGCCAGCCAAGAGACAGTCTGTCCAGTGTGTCCTGGGTCTTCCCAGGAGTCTCTTCCCACTCGGACATGACGGAGCACTTCCGTAGAGAGACACCCAGAGGGTATCCTTACCAAACCACCTATACTCTCGTGTGTGGGAGGGAGAACTCTTGACCTTTATTTTTCTTCATTTAATAATAATAATAATAATGAATTTAATTTGTAACACACTTTTCATTAACAAAAATCTCAAAGTGCTACAAGGTGCAACTAAAATCAATGATCAACTAAAATCAGAGATAAAATCATGTGGAGGCAGAGTAGGCTTGCTTAAAAAGAAAGGTCTTTAAGCCTTTTTTAGTCACCCAATGATTGTGGAGCTCTCAGGTAGTCAGGGAGGGAGTTCCAGAAACGGGGGGCAGCCACACAGAATGCCCGGTCTCCCATGGTGCTTAATTTGGTTCGAGGAATGTGAAGGAGATTACTGTTCTGTGATCGTAGAGACCGGGTGGATGAATATGGTGAAAGAAGGTCCTTTAGATAATCTGGTGAAGTTCCGTGTAAGCATTGGTGTGTAATGAGAGCAATTTTGTACTGAATTCCGTAGGTGACAGGAAGCCAATGGAGTTTATGGAGAATGGTAGCCTGGCCCTCGCCTTCCTGCACAGCTCCGCTCAATTCTCATTTCCCTTCACTGCACAGTCTGGGACTTCTCCCATTCATAACGATTTCTCCGGTAGAATTTTGTTCGGACCAATCAGAGAACAGAAGGGGCGGAGTTTTTGGCCCCCTAACCCATGCCCCCACCTGTCCCAGCGCGGCTCTGCCAGCGCGCAGCCAGCGAGCAGCGGCATGTTCTCATTCAAAGCGATGCAGGACTGTTTTATATGTGATATAAATGTATTAATTTCCCCTTCTTAATCCCTTATCTGGAGTTTTCTTTTGTTTTTTTTGGCCAAAAGTCAAGTGATCGCTCGCTCCCTCCTCCTTCTCTCCCTCCGCTGAAATGAACAAGGAAATGGCTGAGGTTGTCACGAGAATTAAACTCGGGTTTTACGTTGCTGCCCGAGTCCCATCAGATTTTCTGGTCTTCTGGTGAGCTGGACCAGCGATCCATGGTTTTATTTTATTTAAACGTTTTATAACATATAAACACAGGATTTCCAGCGCGGCAGCCAGCAGCGAGAGAAAAGCTGCAGGAGGCGGAGCAGTTGTCAAGTTCACCAGAGCACGGGGGGTGGCTCTGAGGGGAGGGAGCAGAATGCTTTCCCTGTTCAAAATATCCAATGGTTTTGTTCCTCAGCAGAGGCCAACGCCTCCAGCAAGAATCGTTTTAAAATGGAGAAAGTCCAGACCCTTGTCTGAAGCGAAGTGAAGGACAAGGTCTGGTTTTAACCAGGCTAGTAGAATGGGTGTAATATGTTCAAATTTACGAGCTCTCAATAAAATCCTTGCTGCACTGTTTTGAATATATTGAAGCTTCAGAAGGTTTTTGCCAGGGATTCCAATAAACAGGGAGTTGCAGTAGTCGAGCCTGGAGGAGACAAAGGCATGGATGAGTTTCTCAGCATCAGAAAAAGTTAGAGATGGGCGAAGTTTGGAGATGTTTCGAAGATGGAAGAAGCAGGTTTTAAACAGATGCTTAATGTGATTTTCAAATGTAAGATGAGAGTCCATTTTTATTCCAAGATTTGTAACAGAGGTGGAGAGGGGGATGTCTTGTCCAGAAAAGGAAATTGTTGTTATAGTTGTTGCTTGTACTTGGTGAGGGGTGCCAATCAGTATGGCCTCAGTCTTGGAGCAGTTCAATTGAAGAAAGTTCTGATTCATCCATGCCCTTATTTCCTCCAGGCAGGTAGAGAGGGCAGTGAGTGAAGATGGAGATGACAATGGTGATGATGATGATGCTCCAGTCCTGATGTAAAGCGGTGTATCGTCGGCATAACAGTGAAAAGAAATGTTGTACTGATTGACCTAAAGGCAGCATGTAAAGGGAAAATAGCAGGGGCCTTAGAACTGACCCTTGAGGGACACCACAGGAGACACAGACAGTCTGGGAAGTGGCATTGCCAAGACTAACACATTCCAGCCTATCGGAGAGGAAAGATTTGAACCAGTCCAGGACAGTGTCACAGAGACTGACCTCCACATGAAGATGGTGGAGGAGGATACTATGGTCCACAGTGTCGAAAGCTGCAGTGAGGTCAAGGAGGACAAGGATGGAGGGAGAACCAGTGTCAGCAGCCATGAGGACATCATTGGTAACTCTCAGCAATGCGGTCTCATTACTGTGATCTACTCTGAATCCAGACTGGAACTTCTCATACAGGGAGTGTTGCTGTAGGTGGTCCTGCAGCTGAGCAGCAACTGCTTTCTCCAGCACTTTGGACAGAAATGGGAGGTGGGAAATTGGGCGGTGATTAGAAAGAATGTCTGGATCCAAATTGGATTTTTTCAGAAGAGGCTTAAAGACCGTGTAAAGTGAATTTCAACATTTTCTTAAATAAACATTATAAATGTGATAATTGTAATCTTGTGAATGAGTAAAAAGTCTCAAAATAGTAGCTCAATTAATTTTGGAGTTATAGATGAAACTGTGTATGAAGACATGTTTGTTTCAGGATTTTTTAGGCGTGGTTTAAACGTGACCGCGTTTCGTCACGCGGTCCTCATTAGTATAGCACTACCCCCTGCTGCTCCAGCCATATAAATTGTTCTTCGCATGGGTGGAGCCGTTCACTCGCGAATCGCAGATAGCATCAGATAGCAATAGCATGGATATTTTGTTCATCGTTAGCTAGCTAATCAATTATGCCTCGTTCCTGCATCTTCCCTGGATGTCGCAATGGTCAGGGCACCCACATTGAGACGCAGGAGGGAGTCAGAACAAACCCAGGCTGCTGCTGGAGTTGCCACCTGCAGCTCCGCGCCGCGCGTGTGTTTGTGTGTGTGTGTGCGTTGAGCTCCTGCCACGCGCGCCGTGAAACGCAGTGACTCGCTGACACAGATGAGATAACTTAGTTATCAACGTGATTACTCTTTATTTTAATCACCAACACAGACCCCGCATGCGATGTGACCGGGTCGGACCGGGTGCAGCGAGTCCGCTGCTCATCTTCTAAAATAGCGCTTATTATTAAACACATAACAGCGGAGTTATGTGTCCTCAACTTTAAAAACAAAACCAGAGTTGTTAGTGCACTAAAAACAGCGTAACTCTTGGAAAAAGGAGCTACTGGCAGCCAGAACTTAGATAAAAACGGAGGAGGTGGATCTCTGCTGTCTGCCTCGCTCAGCTCAGCAGCAGAACTGCGCTGAAACCACTCCCTGCACTGACACGCCCCCACAGTTTCAGACCAAGGGAAAAGAATGTATTTTCATGATTTTTGACACTTAATTTTATAAGGAAAACAATGTTTTTAATCAGTCAGATTTATATGGGTGATTAATAACACATATTTATGCCATGTGACAAACTAAAAACACACATTTAATTTCACTTTACACGGTCTTTAATGATGACAGTTTTTAGAGGCAGTGGAACATGACGAGATTGTAGAGACTTATTTATTATTTGTGTGATTAATGGGCTTATTGCAGAGTGATTGGATTTTATGAGAGATGAGGGGAAGGGATCCAGGGCATAGGATGAAGGCTTTATTTATCAACAATATGTCATATCTGTTAGCCTGGTTAAAACCAGACCCTTGTCCTTCACTTCGCTTCAGACTAGGGTCTGGACTTTCTCCATTGACAAACGATTCTTGCTGGAGGCGTGGCCTCTGCTGATGGCTGCTCCCCCGTGGTCTGCTGAACTTGACTTCAGCTCCGCCTCCTGCTGAATTTTCTCTCGCTCTGTTGCATATTGTGTTTATATGTTAATAAAACGTCCTAATAAAATAAAATAAAACCATGGAGCGCTAGTCCAACACACCAGAAGACCAGGAAATCTGATGGGACTCGGGCAGCAACGTAAAACCTGACTTTAATTCTCTCGTGACAACCTGAGGCATTTCCTTGTTCATTTCACTCAGCAGAGGGTGAGGAGGAGAAGGAGGAGGGAGGAGGGAGCGATTACTTGACTTTTGGGAAAAAAAACAAAAGAAAACTCCAGATAAGGGATTAAGAAGGGGAAATTAATAAATTTGTGTCACATATAAAACAGTCCTGCATCGCTTTGCATCGCTTTGAATGAGAACATGCGGCTGCTCGCTGGCTGCGCTGGGACAGGTGGGGGCGTGGGTTAGGGGCCAAAAACTCCGCCCCTTCTGTTCTCTGATTGGTCCGGTCAAAAATCGGCCGGAGAAATCGTTGTCTATGAGAGAAATCCCAGACTGTGCAGTGAAGGGAAATGAGAATTGAGCGGAGCTGTGCAGGAAGGCGAGGGCCAGGCTACATATCTGTGCTTCCCAGTGTTCTCCTTTCATGATTTATGTTTTATATTGTTCCCTTGAGGTCTGTTGTGTTTGTTTCTTGTGTTTTATTTCAGGCCCTGTGTTCCCTATGCCAGTTTTCACTCTCACCTTCAGTCAACCTGTCCAGTATAGCAGTTTATTGTAGATTTGCGTTGCTGTATTTATTTATGTAGATCCGTGCATACACAGTAGAACCTCTCATTACAAACTTGTTCTAATGCACATTTTGCAGAATGTAAATAAAGTTCTGTCTTCCAATTTATGACATTAATTTTAACACTATGTCATGCTGTAGTAACTTAGCTGTCACTGCCACAGTCTCATAATCCTGATGCTGCAGGTTCGAGTCCAAGTTGTGTCAGGGAGGGCATTGGGTACAAAACAATTGCCAAATGTTTTGTACGAGTTTGCTCATTGTGAAGACCTCGTGGTCACTCTGCTAGTGTGAGCAAGAAAGCAGCGTGTCATCAGAGAACAGCAAGCTGTCATACCCCAAGATAATGCTAATGCTAAGTTTCAAAATTGTAGTAACTTCACTTATGTGCTGTGTCAACTGGAGGTCTTTTACAATGGTATAGACTATATATTTATTATCATTGCACATAGGTTTAAACAAAATTTAAAGTACAATCCTTTCCAGTGTCTCAAAATATAAAAACAATAGTAACAAAAACACAATAAATAAAAAAACAACAGAAAAAACTAAATGACTCTTTTTAAGAGATGAGTGATAGAAATTTGCTTATTGTTACAGATGTTAGCATTGGAAAACGACTTGATTTCTAATTTTTTTAATGAGATTTGTTCAAAATATGTATTTTCAACATACAGTACAAGTCACCTGCTAAATAAAATTACGTTCTAGGGGAGGATAAAAAAAAAAAAGAATCTAGATTCTTGGTTCTGGCGATTCTGAATCGATTCCAAAGGCCTACAAATCGATTTTAAAATGTGTTTAAGTTGTTTTTTCTTTCTGCTCCTACACCCGAGTGTACTGCACATCACGCTATGTCTACCACTGTAAATTTGGCCGTGTAGGCCACCATACAGCAAGCTAGCCAGCTCCCTTTATCTGAATGGAGCCTGCTAGCACGGGGAGGGAGACAGCGCAATTCAACCCGCTCCTTCATAGTTAAAATTCATTTCAGATCCTTCAATGTTCCAGGGAAAGACAGCGCTTCACATAAGCACAGTTGTTTGCAAGAAGTGTAAAATAAAATTGCGGTAGAGTATTTTGGAAATTTGACAAAATGCGCTGAAGATGAAAGTGAAAGCAGCAGATAGCGAGCTCTGCAACAAACGTCCAGCTGATTCCCCAAAGACTGCAAAGATTTCCCTCTCCATCTCCTGTTACATCACATCGCAGACAGCTCAGTGGAAGGCGAGGGGCTTAGGTTTATTTTTTAATATGCCGTACCCAAGGTAAGCTATTCCGTCATGTAGCTTTTTAGTGATAAAGCTGTGCCACAACTCCACCAAGAAACAAAAATAAAGTTTGAGAAGCTCTGATGCAGCTGCAGCTCAAAGGTAACGTTTTTTTCTCATATTATACTAAAACTTATAGACAAGTTGTACAACAAACTTAAAGTAATTTGTCTTTTAACAGGTTGGAGAGACCAGGTGAGAGACATCACCTGGAGTCAGTTCTAAATTATACAATTTATGGTTTATAAATTATTACAGTTCAGAAGAGATTTTAATGCAGGTTTGCACAGGTTTTGAAATTGTATTAAAGACTTACTAAATATGAATCAATATGGTTAAAACTGAAGTCTGTATATTTCACATTAGGTTAAGTTTAGAAAATATAACAAATGTTAGAGCAATATGGTTAAAAAACTAAAATCTGTATTTTATTTTGAGTTAAATGTTAATATACTATGTGTGGTAGGCTGAAGTCTGTTTACTTTTGTATTTATATATTTAGAATTATTTGTCTGTGATGGACTGGAGACCTGTCCAGGTGTCCCCTGGCTCTCACACAGTGAGAGCTGGACATAGCCACCAGTGACCCCCGTGACCCGTAACCAGTGACCCCCGTGACCCGTAAAGGAAGAAGTGGGTAAAGATAATGGATGATGGATGGATGAATTATTTGGTCCTAGATTTTTATTTTAGAAAAAGCCAGGCAGCTAAGCCAACCTATTACTGGTACTTTAAGTTACATAATTTTATGCACTCCTGTATTTGTTCCTATTTTTGGTATAAATATAAAATGATGCAAAAAGATTTGATACAGTGAGGAATCTAAAACTATTGTTGTAAATAAATGTTGTATTTGTTTACAATTTACATTGTTGTTTAGTCTTTTCATCTTGTCAGTCACATAAATGAAACTAAATGTACGACCATTTCAATAGACAAATTGTTTCTGAGTCGAAAAATCGATTATAAATCAAATCGTGACAACAAAAATCGGAACTGAATCAAATCGCCAGACACTGAGCGATTTTCACCCCTAATACGTTCATAATGAGACTTTGCTGTCCTCACCAAATTAGAACCAAAGAGAACTGGCTCACCTTGAGCTTTGATCCGGACTATTTCTTCATTTAGAAGGTCCACATTTTCCTCCAAATGTCTTTTCTTCTGCTCCATGTTATGCAGACAGTCTGTCAGGGACTTGATTTTAGCTTCATACTGTACAACAGGACAGGAATGACAGAATACAAAATCTTCATGAGTGAGTGGGTTCAGAGTGTTACATCTGTGGACATTTTTTAATCTGCTGCCTGATTTATGGCCACATAATCTGAAACTTTCCTGAATGTGATGATGATGCAGCTGTGTTTGGCAGCAGTTACCTGAGAGATGCAAAGCTGGCAGGCAGTCAGCTCTTTTTCAATCTCATCCAGCCTCTGGCTGCTCTCAGACTGGGTGCTCTCCAGCTGCTTGCTACGCTTCACCATGGTCTTTATCACAGACTTCATCTTGCTAATGTAGAGCCGGGCTGCAGTGAACTCTTCATCAATGAGACCACTGCTCTCCTGGTGCTGAGGTGTTGAAAATATATCAGTTAGACTCAAGTTGATTAGATTCTAGTTTGTTTGCACAATTGGTTAAGATTGTGACTGTTTGGGCTGTCAGTATTTTTTAACACTTCAAACAGGTCACTTCAATCCCCAAATGTAGGGTCTTTCTGTGTGGAGATTGCAGTTCTCCTCATCTTTGCATGGGTTTTCTCCAGGTACTCCAGTAAAGGTCGTTAGACATTAAAGCAATGCTCTATTTACATGCAGGTGTTTCCATTGTCATCACTTCCTGTTCATGCAAAATTTTCAACAATTGTTCATATTAATAATATTTTTGCACTATGTTATTAATCTTGTCTTTCCTAATATGTATTCATATTTATTACAAAGATTTTATGTCACAGGGACTTTAATGACTATATAAAATAAAACTTCAATGCCTTTTAAAGACAAGAAAGGGGTACACAAGTCTGAATTTATTGAGGATTTTTTCTCACCCAATCAATTTTCTACATACGTACATGCATACATACATCACGTGAAAATTTGAAATGGTGGTGATTGTTCTAGAATGTATTTTATCTTGACCAAGCCTAGGATAATTATTGATTGTGAATGTTTTCAACTATTTTTTATTTATTTATTTTTGTCAGCGCTAACATGAATACTAAAACAATGAAAAAAGCACAAAGAAGTAAAAAGGAAATCCTCTGATTTGGATGTTCAGGAACAATCCATAAAACCTTAAGGGTCCAGATAACATTGCATGCTAGGTATCCACTGATTCCAAAAAGCAGAAAGAGCAGTTTTCATCGCCACTGGGGCGGCCGTGGCACAGTGGTAATGGCTGTCGACCCTCGATCGGAGGGTTGGAAGTTCGAATCCCGCATCCGCCCACCATGTGTTGTTGTGTCCCTGGGCAAGACACTTAACCCCAAGTTGCTCCCAGTAGGTCTGGATGGCGCCTTGCAAGGCAGGCTACCACTACCGGTGTATGAATGTGTGAATGAATGGGTGGATGGCTGGTATTGTAAAGCACTTTGGGGCTCCTCACAGGGGGCTGGAAAGCGCTATATAAATAAGCTCCATTTACCATTTACCATTTACCATGGTGAAGCACGTTTTACATCTCATCATGCTAATCAAGAAAATGGCTGCTGATCCAAAAGCAACATTTTAAGCTCGACAAAAATTTGGAGCTGCCCACATGGACAAATCTGGCAACATCCATCCATTCATCCATTAACTTCACCCACTTCTTCCATTTTGGGTCACAGGGGTCACTAGTGCCTATGTTCAGCCATCACTGTGTGAGAGACAGGGTACACCCAGGACAGGTGTCTAGTCCATCACAGGGACACATAGAGACAAATGAGACAAACAACCATTCACTCTCTCTCTCACACCTAGGGACAATTTAGAGTTACCAAAACATGCATGTTTTTGGTCTGTGGGAGGAAACCAGAGAACCCGGAGGAAACCCACACATGCACGGAGAGAACATGCAAACTCCACCCAGAAAGGCCCCTGGCTGGGATTTGAAATATCTCTGAGAGGGTCCAAGACTGGCACCTCTTGCTCACTCAACTTCAAGAGGTCCAAGACTAACGCCTCACTTGATCCACTATGGATGGTTCCCGGCCATCCTCCTGAATTTTGCTTCTGTCTTGGATTAGCCCTAGCACTTTGAGATTTTCATTAATAAAAAAGTGCATTATAAATTAAATTCATCATTATTAAATTCATTAGCCAGTCCACCCAAACTCTTGAGCCCCCTGACGGGACTCTCTTTCGCTCTTGAAGAAGATGGTCACTCTTACCCTCTCTCCCTCCCTCCTACTTTTTTGCTCTCTTGTCCTGTCAACTTCAGAGCCTCTCTTTACATCTTTCGATTTGGTCAGTTGGTCCCTCAACGCACTTGATAAACATCTTTCCACCAGATGACAGGGTGCTGGAGAGCCCTTATGCCCTGAACGGACCCACACAGCTGGGTATGTCAATGATTCCTGGGGG
Organism: Garcialebias charrua; assembly: GCA_038048925.1. Lineage (NCBI taxonomy): Eukaryota > Metazoa > Chordata > Actinopteri > Cyprinodontiformes > Rivulidae > Garcialebias > Garcialebias charrua. Next base: position 18,399 of record JBBPBX010019621.1, on the reverse strand, counting down.
GAGTGAAAGATAATGTGCCTATCTGTGCTGTCCGTGGAGAACGTAGAAGATGTGTACATTATTTAATTTATGATAACAGGGTTTCTGCTTTTTGGAATCAGTGGATACCTAGGATATCAACAAATTAGGAAGAAGCTGGCAGCAGTTTCGTCCACGGTAAAGCGGCCAGCCTTATGTGAACGATTAATTTGTGCCTTGAGCTCTCAGACTCATAGTTTAATGAGCTCAACTGCAAAATGGATGTAATTTCCGAGAATTGTAGGCCACTTGCGGCTCCTGGAACCCGCCAGAATGAAAGATTCAATCTAGGAGAAAGCTAATCGATTACAGACCATGTGGAATGTCCACAAATCTGGCTGTTTGGATTTGCCATTGAGTGTACCAGCAGAACTTGAAGGCAGACATAAAACAGAGTCTGGCGGCCCAAACAATTGTTGTTTATCTGAATTTGACCTCCCCGCTGGCCTTGGACAGGTCAACTTGTCTCAAATTGCTCCTGCAGGATACATAAACTAGAAGCTTCTGCCTGTTTGGACAGTTTGTTTCCTCGTGATTACCTGAGAATATTTTCTGTAAATATTTTTTGTTGCAATGTCAACTTGTTATTTTGTTTATTACTTTTTTCTTCATCTTACTGTACCTCTGAGTAATGATGGGTAAATGAAGCTTTTCTGAAGTACTGAAGCTTGTTTCGAAAAAGGGTTCATAACTCAAAGCTTTTCAGCACGGTCCCTGTTGGTGACATGTGGCCAAAAGTGTAAAGATCAGTTTGAAACCACAGAATGAAAGGATCGGCTTCATTGTGGAGGTCCAACCAACAGAGGTGACATCTTTTGTTTAACATCTTGAGACATTTCTCTCAGACAGCAGGATATCATTGAGGTGCTTTGAACTTGTATTATCTTGTAGGTGAAAGAATAAAGTTATGGTTATTTAATGAATAAATAATTTTGATGAATAAACATGTTAAAACATGTGGCATGGCATGATGCCCCTTTGCTTGTGATGACATTTGTAACCAGATTTTTTAAATACATCATATCTAATTCACAACACAATACAGCAAACCCCCTACCTACGACTCAATCGACCTACGGCAACCCGGACCTACGAACGTATCATATTTAATAAAAATATGAAATTATTAAAAAAAAAATATATATATATATATATATATTTTTTTTGTGTTTAAATGTTCTTAATTTCATGTGTACAGCACTTTGTTGCAGCTGTGGTTGTTTTAAAGGCTTTATAAATATAATAATTATGATAAAAATGATCATTTCTGATCATTTTTGTCATATTGCGCAATAATTGTGCAACTTCCGGTCATAACAGGAAGAAGGTCTCCAGTTTACACGGTCACAAGTTAAAGTAGGACACCGGACCGTCTGCGGCAGCCATTTTCGGCAGCCGGCTTTGCCTCATATGGATTAATTACTAGCTGGAAACGGCTCTGTGAACTCTGTGGACGTCTCAGCCTGGAGCAGCAACCGCGGATCGATCGCGCCGGACCGCCGCGCGAACAGCAGCTCATGATGGCCTGGCTAACAGGCAGCTAGCAGAAGCTAACACAGGCCTCGAGCAGCTGCCGGCTGTTCGCCGCGCTGCTCGGCCGACAACATCAACGCATGGCAACCTAAGATGTCGGCTTTGACCATCTCAAAGTAAGAAATTATATTTTTATTTATTCTGTACTGTTTTAATTAATTATTTTATTCTGTAATAATTTTACAGTATTGAATGTGCTGTGCTGAATAGCAATGTTTAACGTTACTGCACACTACTGTACAGTTACTGTGTGTGTTTATGGATGAATGTGTGGTGTAATGTGTTAGATAAGTGTTTGTAAATAAAGTTCTGTGCATGTTTATGGCCCAGTATGTCAGCTTGTTCAGTCTCATGCCGATAAATTTGTGTGCGGCGCTCCGTTAGCGTTATTTCCGCGACGTACGAACGAAATCAGGACCTACGAACAAGACGTTATTTTCACCCCCTAGCTACGACAGAATCGAGCTGCGAACAGTCCTTAGGTCCTGAACTCGTTCGTAACTCGCGGGTTTCCTGTATCAGTCTGGAATGGTGCTTTTGCTGCAGGTTTCCTGCTTCCATGTCTTTATGTAACAACCCAGTTTGTTTGAGATCAGATTGTCACTAACATGCATATAGTGTTTTTCTAAAAAATAAAAATCCTTGGGGTAAAAGAGCTTTTGAATTAATTAAATAAACACACAAAACACTGGATGTCTTTCTATATGTCGTTTGCTAGTTCATTATGTGTTGTGCAAATTGTACCACCAAAACACACCGCAAATCCTATTAATGATTTACTCCCTATAGCTTTGAATCAGGTACCAAAAAAGTGACGTAACTTTGGCACTTTTGAAGATTTGGACGTCAATGATCATGTGACTTTTGCCAAAGGAATCAAGCTGTGACACAGAGCTTCAGAAACACTGTGTTGTTTTTTTATATCTGCCCCAGAGCTTCAGCTTCAAACTACCAATCACTACCTCTGAGTCTTCAAATTGTCACGAGACTTCTGCCTCTTTTTTAAAAAAAAATTATTCCACGGCTTTTGTCTCCGCTTGAATTTGCTCTGCACTACTGTTTTTATCGTTTTTACTGATCTTAATTTTTTCCCTGTTTTATTCCTGTATGTGTTTAAATGTTCTTGATTTTATGTGTACAGCACTTTGTTGCAGTCATTGTTGTTTTAAAGGGCTTTTATAAATAAAGTATTATTATTATTGTCTACATCTTGGGCTCAAAAATACTGACGTGAAAAAAATGTGACACTACTGAAGATGTATGTTGTGTAAGTATAAAAATCGTATAAAATAAATGGTTCACATCTACCACTGAAAGCCCTGAATTAATATGGTATTCACGACCATGATGTGTGTATGTAAACTTCTGGCCTTAACTTAGATTTAGCTGTACCCAAGCTGGAAGAAAAGAAGTGGAGCATTTTTCACATTGTCCTACATTTTTACCACATACTGTAATTTTAAAGAGATGGACAAAAACACAGTTTGAGGAACTATTCAAAGTGCATAATCATGTGGCCCCAAAATACATAGAAGGCAAGCAGAAGCACCTTGATGTCATTGCTTCCCACAACAACGGTGATCTCAGCCAGGTCTTTAAGTAAGGACGACATCATTTCAGTGACACGTTTTTTCTGGTGGTTGGTTATCTCTTTCAGTTTCTGAAGCTCAGAGTCAATGGAGGTCAAACAACTCTGAAAAATGGATGACAACACACATTGCACAGTGACCATGTCTAAAAAGCATCTCCATACTGACCAGGTTTTGTTCGTATTGCGCTTAATTTTTCTTACAGACTTTTGGTTCAGTTCCTCGCTGAGAGCCTCAAACTCTTTTGTTTTGTCCTCAACTTCCTGACTTTTCTGGTCATAGTTGACAGCCAGCTCCTCCAAAGCCTGCAGCACCTCCTTCACCTCCTCCTTGGAGGCTTCGTTCTCAGCAAGCATCCTGTTCAGCTCTGTCTGTAGGGTGTTATGGTCATGGCAAGAGGAGGATAATAGCTGGTGGGGGAAATTAGAACATAAAGTATGGATAAGGGTTACAAGGAAATGAAAATAACAGAAAGTACATAACACAATTCTGTTCTGCAAAGATGTTCCTAATTTCCCTTAGTTGGAGGCTAAAATGAGAAATGGTCAGATGTTAGATTGTGTCTGTTCTGACAGAAACGAGGCAAAAAGGAGTGGATTAGGAGAGGAGGGGGGTCAATGAAATGATTTTTCACCTCCTCCTGCTCCAGCATCTGTTGCTTCAACTTCTCGACTAGTTGATATTGCTGATTAATCTCATCGTCCTGGATGGAGGATATAATGGGAGAAAAAACAGGAAGAAACCAAACAATTATCTCCACACACTGAACGTTACTGAACAGAAGACATTTATGTTATCTACTGTCTAAAACGATAAACTACACAAAAGAACATAAAGTAGCACATTAAGCTTTATAAAGCAGAATGAGGGTTCTTAATTCAAATTTTAACAGCACAAATTTCTAATACCATGCTTCATTATACTGTAATTTAATATACAAAACTAGATATGCAACAAAAACTGAACATTGTATTGTATATTCAAATATTAAAACCTAAGCTTTTTGTCAGAATTGACTTGCAATCATTACTGTGACTTTTTTCTGTAATTTGTGGAAATCTACATGTATTAAGTATCGTTTTGCAGCCATCATGTGCAATGGACCACCAGTGTTTCAGAATGGACAATTGTGACATCACACAAGATTCATGTTAAAGTAACATTATTTAACAATATGCACTTTTAGAATTTTTCAGTGGTACTAAAATCATTTTCCAGATCTATGGGTTGTTCAGTTTTTAGTTGACATAGGAAAAAAGTATGTAAACACGTTTGTTACTGTTGGTAATGGTGTGACTTAGAAGTCATAATTCAGTTTTTTTTTATCAATTAACTAAATATTTGATTTCAACTATTTGCAACCCATAGCAGTAAAGTTCCTTTAAAGCTTGGTCTACTTTATCACCAAGCGCAAAGGTGTAAAAATGAGTCACCTTGTCATCCATTTCTTTGTAGAGCTTGGCCATTTCTGCCTCGTAGTGCTCCTTCTCTGGATATTTCAAATTGACTCCAGTCATGGCGCTGAGAGGTGTGTTGGGCGCTGTCTTATCATTGTTAAGGGTGCTGTCCAGAGCCAGCACCTCAGCTTTAGCCTTTTCTTTGTCGAACTGCTCCAGCACTGGGACATTCTCTCCTGCAGGGGAGAGCAGAGAGGTAGTGAGATGGGAGATCCATGCTTGTTAATGTAAAAAATGTAAAAATTAAGGTGTCTATACTAGATAAATGAAGATAATGAAAATGTATAGAGTAGTCTCTCGCTACTTTGTGGTTTATTTTTCGCAGATTCACTCTATCACAGTTTTTCACAGTAAGACTGGACACGACACACAACTGGTTGATTGATGGATGAGCCACAAGATTGGCATGTCATTTATTAATTAAAATAAATTATTTAAAATGATTTAGCATCTGTGTGCAGCCCACAGCTGTGGGAGAAGTTTCCTCCTGCAGCTGATCAGCTGATCTCTGTGCAGAGCGGCAAAGTGGGTTTGGCCAAGAGAGCAGCCGGCTCAAATCAGGACATTCTGTACTCTTTTAGAGCGTTTAGAGTTTAGAAACAATTAGAATATTGCAAGAGTGTGGGAAGGGTTTGAGATGCCTTAATATACATCACTTATTGCGGAGCTTCAGGGTACGGATCCTCCACGATAAAGGAGGGACTACTGTACTCTATCTAACCTGAGCATAAAATATTCAATTCAACAGTTCAGTTTATAAAATGTCACATTTTTGTCATCTGTGTATGTTTCCCATACAAGACGAAATTCGTCTCTGCATTTAACCCAACCACCACCAGGTGGTGCAGTGAGCAGCCATAGAAAGTGCCCGGGGAGCTGGAGAAATAGGTGTGCACTCAGAGACACCCCAAGGTGTGTAGTGGCCGGGGTTTGAACCTGTGTCCTTCGGGTCCCAAGTCGGCAGCCTTATTTATATAGCACCAGTGGTGTAGTCTACATTTTTGTAGTGGGTATACTGCAGTTAGTTTTACGTTCGGCGTTGGACACCATTGAAGCCACTGATCGCGATGTCCAACGTAAAACTAACTTTACCGCAGTCGGTCCGTATAATGTGCTTAGAAACGAAAGTAAACTGGTTGGTACAATGTAATCAATTTATTTCGATTTTTAAACATATTGAACATTTCCAAATTCCAAAAGATAATGTACATGTATACCAATAGATTGTTACGGAAGTGTTTAACTGCCATTTACCATATCAATGACGCATGCCTAATGATATGTTCATTCATTCATTCAACCTTTATTTAAATAGATGAGTCACATTGAGCCTCAAAGACTCATTTACAAGTGAGACCTGTTTGGACAGACAATAAAAGTGGTGAAAAATGAGACAGGGTTTGGATGTGATACATATGTAATATATCATTGGGAACTTTTTAGTGGGTATACTGAAATTCTCAAGATTTTCTAGTGGGTATACTCCGTATACCCACGTATCACGTAGACTACACCACTGTATAGCACCGAGTCACAACAAGTCGTCTCAGAACACTATGCAAAAACATTCAGTAAAAAAGCCATTTAGTAAAAGTTATCTATTTAAGGAAACTTCAATAAATAAATGACCAAGTACGGTATACGATTTTTGTCTCATTTGTTTAAGTGGGTTCTCTTTATCTACTTTTGAGATTTGTGTGAAAATCTGATATTTTAGGTCATATTTATGCAGAAATATAGAAAATTCTACACGGTTCACAAACTTTCAAGCACCATTGTATCTATGGAAGCCAGCAGATTGCAATCAATCGTCACTCCGCTGCAGTCTCCCATCCTGAGCAAGAGCAAACGCAACAGTGAAAATGAAAACTTCCTTTTAACAGGAAGAAACCTGCAGCAGAACCAGGCTCGGGACGAGCGGCCAGATGCCTCGAATGGCTGGGTTTGAGAGGACAGGAAGGAGAAAGAGACCAACACTGAATGGCAGGTCGAGGTGTACTTTCTATTGAAGGTCAAATAATAGATAAAAAAAATCTGTTACAGATAGAAATAATCACTAATGCAAACAGGTGGAGTAGAGCGAGTAAAGATCGCAGCAGAGTGAAGAAATGTGGTCAATTTTTCCTCCAGCTGTCTAAGCCTATAGCAGCAAAACTAAGCGACAGCTCAGGAAACCCAAGTTGACCCTAACTCTAGGATTTATCAAAGAAGGAAAGACGCCTCACAGACAGAAACTGGAAGTTGATTCCACAAGTACCAACTGATAGCTCTGCCTCCCATTATACATATGGAAGCTCTAGGAACCATAAGTAAACCTGCAGTCTGAGAGTGAAGTGCTCTATTAGAAGCTCAGAATTTCACATTACCCTCAAATATCCAAAAAAAAATTTGTAAAAAGAGTACTTACAATCTCAAGGGAACAGATATTTTTGTTATGCCACAATATAGAACTAGTTTAAAGAGTAGGTCTACTTTAGTACAGGGAATAGGACTGTGGAATGGTTTGGAACCTGATATTTTATTAAAATTGCAAAGTCAATATCTATATTTAAGAAAATGATTAAAACAAAAATTCTGAACAAATATTCATGAATTGGTTTATATCCAAATTACTATATTGTGTGAGAAGTCATTTATTATCTTGTTTTTTTTTTCCCATGTGATTGTTGTTTGAATTGATTGTTTGAATTAATTTTGTTTGAAGAAGGGGCAGATATAATAAGATTTTTTTCTTCTTCTGCCTCCTTTCATTTCATGTATTGTTTTGTTTTTTAATGTGGTTTTGTATATAATTTTCTTGTGTTTTTTAAATGTGAAATGAATAAATAAATAAAAATTAAAAATTAAAATGAATAAGGAAAATATGGAGCAATAAGATTGGTAATATAAGATGAAACTACTTTGTAACTGCACATTTTTATGGTGAACTTGCATCATTCATCTTCATGCTATTTTTAATTCAGTCTAAATATTTTTTGTTGAGATTGAATCTAGGACCCATTACTGACCAAGTTATAAACTAAAGATAAAATAAAGTAAAATTTTGGGACTAAATTAACATTTTTTTGTCTTTCTTCCTTTTTTCATTTTGCAATAATCAGAACTAGGGCATGGCAGCCAGATCATAACTGCAATGTTTAGTGGATGAATTAGTAATGAATTAACATGCATCACGCTCATCTGCGTCTGTATTATTGACCACCAAAGAAGTCATTCAGCATCACAGATAAGATGAAAAAAAAAAATGTGAGGGGGTGTTGGAGCCCTTTACCACTCCTCCATCGGTTGAGCTCATTCTCCAGCCAAGTGATGGTGTTTCTCAGTGACTTGTTTTTTTCCTTCTCTTTTTCCCACTTGTTCTTCCACTGCTCTGCAGTCAGTTCCACATTCAGACACACTGTGTTCTTGATGGTCTTTGCTCTGTTGAGTAAAATGAAACAAATCAATGAAAATTATTTAGGTTGGGCCCCCTTCACATTGGATGACAATCCCAATTTCTCTTCTTCTGACCCACACAGTTAGTTGAATTTAGCTAATCTGAGACCCCCCCCCCCCACACACACACACACAACATATTTAAGTATCAAGACATGCATGACACTTAGTACTCTAAATAGTTTTTCCATGTTGTTTTCTGTACCCCTGAAATACTCTTCTGCACTCTCACCTGACTCCAAATGCCTGCCCTGTCCTGACTCTCTCAAACATTTGGAGATAGGTACCATGTCTGCACTAGGTTGTTTTCATGAGCCACAGTCACTGGAATACTGCAGACATGAGGCCAGCATGGCCAGTCTTGCTTGAATTTACCCAGAATCAAGCACTGTGGGTGTGTATAGGCCCCACATCATGGTTACATGGCCATCACCCCCATGCTTCATTAAGAAACACAGTTTTGCTACAAAAGCTGTGCATTATCAAACCCTCAATTATCATTCGTGTATCGTGGGTAATGGGGAGTATGCTACATTATTTATAACAATCTGAAGACCCCACTAACACCTGGCCATCTTGTATTCAAGGTTCAACGTTCTTTATTGTTATTCGCATCACAAATTGTACATGATGTGGAACAAAATTGTGTACTCAAGGTCCCAGTTACACCCAACAATAGCAATAATATACAGGATATTAACAAAAAAGAAGAAACAGTATACTGTACACATACAAGCTCATATAGACATGTATGAAAACACATAAAATGCACATGAATTATCAAAGGGACCCTTCCATTCTCACTAAGAAGAGAACAGTGTCAGATTAGCATATTAACAGTTCCTGTTTCAAATGTGCTATTTAAATAAATTTGACGACTATTAATTCAGAACAACTTGTGATGATTATTCAGGTCAGCATGGCGCAGACCATTACATGTGTCCATTAATAGCTGTGTAAAGGTGCGTAATTGTGTCGTCACGCAGCTTTAGTGCTGCTGGATGACATCACCAATAGAATTATTGGGGAGTGTTTTGGGAATCACACCAATCCAATACCAAATGGGTATTTCACAGTTGTTCCTGAACCATGCCACGCCACGCCAGTTGTATTGGACAGCCTCATCCATATGATGCTCTGATGTATCAAATTCCCCTACATCATGGCTGAAACACTCAGCTGATGTGCAGTGACCGTCTCTTGAAATCAACTGTTTATTAAATACACCTCTAGGTTCCACTAAGCTGAGTGTCTCTGATGGAAATGACCCAACCTTAGAAGCGCAACTTAAACCATTAAATGAGACCCGTTTAGTAACGAGCTGCTGATCAACGGTGAGCAGTAGGCCACCAGACATTTTGCTGCATCAGCATCATTTTTTGACATGCAGAGATGAGAATTCCATATCCAAAACATATTTGCACCTATTTTACATATTTAAACAGAAGTGTCTCAAGGGAGGCATTTCAGGTTTGTTGGGATGTATGAAGGAAAAGTGAGCAGAAACATGCATGTGCACAGTTTGATAAATTTGAATATTAATTAATAGGGGTGCAGGGAAAAATAATCGATTTTTAAAAAAGAATCAAGATTCTTAGTCCTGGCGATTAAGAATCAATTCTAAAAGCCCCAAAATTGATTTTTTTTTTTACATTAAGACCCAAAAGATAAAGAAAATGAAACCATATCTCATAGTATATGAAAGAATACATAAAATGAAAGGTGGCAGAAAGAAGAAGAAATCTGACCCAAACCAGTGACCTCCAGGACCCAATAAAGATAAAGCAGGTAAAGATGATTGATAGATGGCTGTTGTTGAAAAGATTTACCAAACAAATATTTTAAACAAAATCCATCCATACACATTTGAAACATGATGAATGCAATATGATTTTGAAGTCTATTTTATTTTGAGTTAAATGTTTATGCAATACAGTAGGCTGAAATCTTTGTTTACGTTTGTATTTTGAATTATTTGTGATGGACTGGAGACATGTCCAGGGTGTCCCCTGCCTCTCGCACAGTGACTGCTGGATATAGGCACCAGTGACCTCCGGGACCCGATTAAAGCTGCTGCATTCTATTCATATACCCATCTGCTGTATTTATACTGTATTATTTGACATTATTAATGTTTGCTACAAGCATACATTATTGTTTTAAATAAATGTTTTATTTGTTTAAATTGATGTTTAATCTTTTCATGATTTCAATTGAAAATCGTTTCAGAATCGAAAATCGTTTCAGAATCGAAAATCGATCATGGAATGAAAATCGTTTTAGAATCAAAAATTGATTTTTAATCGAATCGGTGCATCAAAAATCGGAATCGAATTGATTCTCCAGACACTGACAGATTCGCACCCCTATTAATTAATATCATTTTGTTCCTATGCCACTTTTCAGTAGGAAAACTAAGATTTTAAATTTGACACATGAAGTTCCTGGTGAAGTAAATTTCATATTCAAAACACAGGGGTCCAGCAGTTTGTCAGCTCATCAGAAAGAGGCTGATAGTTTTGAATGTGTTTGCGTCTGTGTACCTCTGTCCAAACAGTAATGTAGACCTGGTCTCTGAATCATTGAAAGAAGAAGGTGAGCAGCAGATGACCATGGTGGTCCGACAGTTCCCTCCCAGGGAGTCCTGAAGTATCCTCGTCATTTTACTGTCTCTGTATGGCACGTAGCTCTGACAAAAAACACAAACCAAAAATCATCAGCCTTATTTGTTGATGATTTCAAACACTCTAACGTGAAGGCGGATCACAAAATCCTAATTCAGCCAAAAATTGTGGGTTTTTCTACCCCGGCCCGTACAGTGTTTATAACAATCCTGCAGCTCACGAAGGAGGTGCTTTATTAACTTTGTGAAAGTGCTGTGTATTGTCATCATTATATGATCCCATTCTACGACAACATTTGTGATCTGCATTTGACCCAACAAACGTGCAGGTGTTTGGGGCAGCGGGCAGCTAGAAAGTTGTCTGGAGAGTAGTGAGGGAATAGAGGTTTTGCTCAAGCACATGCGACACATGCATGGCAGGGAGTCGAAACTGTGACTTTCCAGTCCCAAGTCGGCTGCCCTACCACTACGCCACAGTCGCCCCATAGAAAAAGGCAGTGGATATTTATGCTGTCACTTATTTTACTTTAATTTTTATTTACATTTAATAGGAGTCACTCTGTAAAAAGTTGATTTCACTTTGACATTGAAGAGAGTTTTTATTTTTTAGTTAAAATCAACAATTTATGTTGATAATGACTGATTTACAACAACAATGAAAGCATAAAACTGTTAAAGACACTGTCAATTTGTCCCAGTTAGGACAAAGTGATACTCATGCCGGGCCGACACTGTAAATAAGAAGTTGTTCTTAATGTCCCGCCTGTCAAACTAAAGGTAAAATAAAAGTTTAATAAACCATTCAATGTGTTGATTATTTGTTCAGAAATACTCTGTATTTTCATCTTAATAAGTTACACGTGTCATGAAAGGATAATGTGTATTTGGTTCCAAATCCACACAAGAACTGTGCAAAACTTGTTTTCCTGTACTTCAAATGTTGTATTCTAGCTTACTATATTTATGTTAGACACCTGTTACTTTACCATATGTTCATATTTAAAAAAAATGTTAAACAAGTGAACTTTATCTTGTGGTATGGTTAGACTGAGCAGTGCTGGGAGCCGCCTCACCGAGCCCTCCGCCAGAGCTGAGATCACATTACCCAACGACGACAAGGACTTGTTGATCATCTTTGCTTCATCCAGAACGGTGCCCTCTGCTCCAGTTTTGCCTACCTTTGAATCACAAACACAGGAATTTTTTATAAGGTACATTAAGAATAAGTTTTAAAAAAGGTTTTTAATATAGCAACAACAAAAAAAACTCGAAATTATAGAACAAGTAGTCAACCTGGCATGACATCAAAAATGCAGTGGATTGGAACAAAAAGTGAAAATGATGATCATTATATAAATATACAGAACAAAATAATGGAGAAACGTGACGTTTTAATGACACGTAATTCATTCAACCTTTATTTAAACAGAAAAGTCACATTGAGCCTCGAAGACTCATTTACAAGTGAGATCTGTTGGACAGACAATAAAGTGGTGAAAAATGACACATAGGGTTTGGGGACAAAAAAAAATCCTAACACATTGTTGACCTCTGTTTGAAGGTCAAAAATGTGGTAATGAAAAAAATCTTGCACACAAGCTCATAATGACGCCGACATTAAGCATAGGGGAGGCGGGGGGTGAAGTACTCAAAGGCGGTGAGCAGCCAGCCCGCAGAGGCACCGCAGAGTTCAGATAGATCTCCCTCTGGAGAGATCTGTGCAGGGCTGCCCAGGACAGCCAGAGGCAAATCCAGAGTCCTGAAATGATGACAGAATGTTTATTCAGCTGGGCTCCTCTGAAAAGTCAGTGGAATTCCTCAGTAGAAAGTTTGGGAGGGTGAGAGCGTCAGGTTTACAAAACTTCTGCAGGCGTGTTGAGATAAGACGGCCTGTCAAGACCAGTCAGGGAGCCGAATTTCAGATAAACATGATTGTTTTTGGGACAGGCAGAACTTTAATGACATCAACCTTCAGTCTGTGTTGGTCCACTCACTTTCGAAATGTCCAAATTAAAATGACCATACCAATGGAACGTGCCTGAGAAAATCCCAGAGATCTAATCCATTCAGTCAAAAGTCTGGTTTCTCGAGACATGAACCAATCCATCATGTAAGGCAGGCAGCCTGACCAGGTCCAGATTAGCTGCCGACGTCTTCCTTTTATGATGATAGACCAGGAACCAGCTAAATCCAAAACGCAGGAACCAGTTATCATAAATCCAATTAAATATGTGTCCTTAAGATCCACAGATGACAGCAGAGATAGACACGTCATCAAGTCTTCCAAGTCGATGATTAATAGCACTACTCTCCCATTAGGAGCCGTGGGAGTTCAAGTCCAGGGTGTCCCCCACCTCTCCCTCTTTTATCAGCTTCTTCCATTTTGGGTCATGGGGGTCGCCGGTGCCCATGTCCAGCAATCGCTGTGCGAGGGGTGAGGGACACCCTGGACAGGTCTCCAGTCCATCACAGGGACACATAGAGACAAACGAGACAAACAACCATTCACTCTCTCACTCACACCTAGAGACAATTTAGAGTCACCAATCAGTCTAACATGCATGTTTTTGGTCTGTGGGAGGAAACTGGAGTACCCGGAGAAAACCCACGCATGCACAGAGAGAACATGCAAACTCCACCCAGAAAGGCCCCGGACCGGTATTTGAACCGGCAATCTTCTCGCTGACAGGCAGCAGCTCTACAAACCAAACTACAAAACCCATAAATAGTTTTACATAAATTCCAGTTTGTAAAACAACAAAATAAAACCTACTTGACAAAGGGTTGAATAAGTTTGCAACTCTGTGTAACTAATTACATAATAAATACAAATACAATTTATGAATAAACAATCTTGAAAACATATTATTGAGTCAAGTGGAAGCTCCACTGCAAATCACAAAGCGAGAAAGTAATGATCTCTTAAAGACAACAAGGGTTGAATCAGTGAGGAAGAAAGTGATTGAAAAGGAGCAAGATGTCTCACTTTTTCACTGCCGGCTAGATCGACGAGATACAACTTGCCAGTTAGTTTCTGCTCAGTCTGTGTATTCTCCTGCTTGATGTTGATTTGGAAGATGCTGTGACTCCTGGAGCTGTGTTCATTCATGTCTGAGGTAGAAAGAAAATCGTGGTTGCACACACACAAAATTAACATGAAAACCAACATTCTGATTATTGTAAAAGCAATGTTCTTTAATTTGTTGTCTGTAGTTAGTAACATAACAGCTGTGACAACTATCTCAGAGCACAGAGTGAGGAGAAAATGATCTTCTTTTGTTTGGACCAGACCAAGACAGCCGAACAAGAGCCTGTTTTTCTTACTTGTTTTACAAGACTTTCTCAGAAATGATTTAAGAACATTGCATTAGCTAATTATCAGTCTGCTGTGAATTGAGTAAACTTCTGGACTAACTTGACATACTGATGAATGGACTGACACAATGAGCAGCCCCAATACTTCATTGTATTCACTCAGCATCGCCTACTTTGTCTTTCAGTGGTGAACTTCAGTAAAGTGAATCAAAACATTGTTTTAAAGCTTATCGTTGCCTGGTTGATTCAGTGAGCTTTGTACCAGTTGTAAAAGTTACCGATATTTTTTACTGTCTTTTGCTTTTTTTCATGTAAATACAGGTAGTCCCCGACTTACGAGCGAGTTCCATTCCTACGAGGTGCTCGTAACACGAAATCTCGTATGACGGAACCCGAAACACGTGTAAGTCCGGATTTTCGGCCGTAAGTCGGAAAATGTATGCTAGCGCTACTACGAACACCCGTTTTTCAACACAAACGTACATACTAGTTCATAAACATGCACAGAACTTTGTTTACAAACGGTTAGCTAACACACTTTCATCTAAAAACACATACCAGTGCTGTATTTTCTGTATGTTCTGTACAACTTTACTGTTCGTTAGTCAGCTCGTACGTCCGGAACCTCATAAATCGGTGTGCTCGTAAGTTGGGATTACCTGTACACTTATCAGCATTTAACATGTTTTTTATAAGTGTTATTAAGTTTACAGACAGCCAATGTAGGGCCAAGACATGTATTAAAAGATTTGTTGCAGTCAGCTTCTTTCCATGTCCACGTGTGAAGCTGCAAATGTACTAAATGGTGAAAGTTTGTTTTAAATACTGTAGATAGTCTGGTTATTTTTGAAATGATGTTCTGTTTAATAGTTAACTTGTACCTTATCAGCTCAGCTGCAACATCACTCTTATAGCAAGAAAGGATGGAGAAAATGCAAAAGTATTTGTGCAGGTTAGGCTAGTGATTCATAGACGGTCCACACTCGGCACGTTTTATTGTGTTTCAGGCTGAGTAAACAACTTTTTTCAAAAACAAAATGCCAGTGTAAAATAAAACAGCTAATATTAACCTCAACTTATGTGTTACACTGTTTAGTTCTTGGGTGGAAATCCAGGGGGGTGGAGGGGAATGATGTGGTTGGGTGGCTCGAGACCACCAAAGTTTTGGAAAACTGGAGACTGTCCTCCCAAATAAATCACTTGTGAAAACTATAATTTTGAGCAATATAAAGAGAAGCATATCCAGCATTTTTATAGGCAAAAAACTGGATGGTGCTTGAACGTTTTTGAACTCTTTATAATTTTCTATATTTCTACATGCATTTGACCTAAAACATCAGATTTTCACACAAGTCCTAAAAGTGGATAAAGAAAACCCCAGTTAAACGAAATGAGACTAAAATATTTAACTTGTTTATTTATTTATTGAGGAAAATGACCCAATATTACTTACTGCATTTGTGAGTGGTAAAAGTATGCGGGCTGATGAGAATGATAATGAAAGTTTTTCATTTCTCCAAACATAACTCTTTTCATTTAAACCAAAAAGTTCTATTTTGGTCTCATCCGTCTTTCAACAGTCGTCTGGTTTGTCCAGGTGATTTAAAAAAAAATCAAACTGCAGACGAGCGGCCATGTTCTTTTTGGAGAGCAGTGTCTTTCTCCTTTAACCCTGCTTGACACAAGGAATGCGACAACTGAACCCCATGTTGTTCAGTGTTCTCCTGATGGTGGACTCATGAACATCAACATCAGTCAATGCGAGAGACCTTCAGTTATTAGAAATTACTATGAGGTCCTTTGTGACCTCACTGACCATTACACGCCTTGTTCTTCTAGTGATCTTTGTTGGTCCACCACTCCTGGGGAGGTTAACAAGGATTCAAGGATTCAAGGTTCTTTATTTGTCATTCGCATCCCATGTGGTACATGTGGTGGTACAAAATTATGTACACAGATTCCCAGTTACATCCACCAATAAAATAAAATAAAAACTAGATCTAAGACATAAACTAGGAAAAACATCAACTAAAAATACACTAAGCACTAATAGCATAAAAACAAAACGCCAAACAGCAGCACAAACATGAGTCCGTGTGAGTAGATGAACACGAATGAACACAGCAACATGAAACAGATCAGCAGCAACATGAAACAGATCAGCAGCAACATGAAACAGATCAGCAGCAACATGAAACAGATCAGCAGCAACATGAAACAGATCAGCAGCAACATGATGTGATTTTTTTCACAGTGATACGTCTGGTTAGATATTCATGAGTCTAACAGCCTCAGGGTAGAAGCTGTTCCTCAGTCCAGTGGTTCCACACTCAATGCTCCTCAACCTCCCCCCTGAGAGGAGTGGGGCAAAAAGTGTGTGTGCTGGGTGAGTGGGGTCCCTCATGATGCAGGTGGCCCTTTTCCTGCATCTAGAAGTGTAAATGTCTGTGATGGTGGGGAGACTGACTCCAACAGACAACAGTGGTCCAGAATTTTCTCCATTTGTACACAATCTGTCAGACTGTGGTTTGGTGGAGTCCAAACTCTTTACAGATGTTTTGTAACCTTGTCCAGCCTGATGAGCATCAACAACTCTTTTTCTGAGCTCCTCAGAAGTCTCCTTTGTTCCTGCCATGATCCACTTCCACAAACATGTTGTGAAGATCAGACTTTGATAGATCCTGTTCTTTAAATCAAACAGTGTCCACTCACACCTGATCATCATCCACTGATTGAAAACATCTGACTCTAATTTCACCTTTAAATTAACTGATAATCCTTGAGGTTCACATACTTTGACCACTCACAAATACAATATGTAATATTGAATCATTTCCCTCTGTAAGGATGTGGCTCCCTCTGGTGGTCGTCTCCTTTCGCCCACGACCTTTCGCCCATCACAGTGTCTTGCATGTTGTCTCGTGTTCTCAGGTGTTTATGATTTAGGTAATTAGTCTGTGTATATAAGTTTGCATTTGTGTGCATGTCTTTGTCGGGCCATTCATTCTTCCTACCCTGGTGTGTCGTGTTTTTGCAGCTCCTTGGTTTTTGTGAGTACAACTCGTCATGTTTTGAAGTTTTTGTATTAAGCCACAGTTGAGCTTTTGAGTTTTTGTTATTAAAGTATTTTTGACTTTTTCCACTCGTGTCTCTGAGTGTCCGTCTGCACTACTGGACTCACCCCCTCCCACACCACGCTGGATCATAACAGTAATGGCCCGACCAAAACAGTGAGTCCAGCGGGCGGAACCTTCCAGAGACAGAAGGTGACGGTTTCCGCTCGAAGGGAGCAGCCGTCACAAACGTGGTCCCTGCAGCT
Source organism: Garcialebias charrua (assembly GCA_038048925.1). Taxonomy (NCBI): domain Eukaryota; kingdom Metazoa; phylum Chordata; class Actinopteri; order Cyprinodontiformes; family Rivulidae; genus Garcialebias; species Garcialebias charrua. The sequence continues at coordinate 1,110 of JBBPBX010019621.1, read as the reverse complement.
GTAGTCCCTGCAGCCGCTCTTATGCCTGCTGCAGTCTCCGTAGTTTTTCCACCTCCTGCAGTCTCTGTTTTCATTCAGTACAAGGATCACACCCAGTTCTGACTTTATTTTTTCTCACCTGCCCGTTCTGTTTTTTCCTCGCCGTCTGGTGCCGGAGTGCGCCGCTGAGGTTTCGCCGTCTGCAGAGGTCCTGCGCCGCTGTTCGCCTCTTCGCCTTCCAGGGGGTCCCCGCGCCGAGGATGACGCCTCTACTGTTCTTCGGAGGGTCTCCGCGCTGGGGACGCCTCTGCTTCGTGGGTGCTCGCGCCGCTGATGCCTCGGCGTCTAGGGGGTTCACGCGCTGATGACGCCTCTACTTGCTTCGGAGGGTCCTCTCGCCGCTGAGCCTCGACGTCTGCAGGGGTTTCCCGCGCCAGGTGACGCCTCTACTGTCTTCGGAGGGTCTTCGCGCCTGTGACATCACTGCTGCAGGGGGTCCTCGCTCTTTCGCCGCCTCCGCCTCGATGGAGGGTCTCCACGTCGTTGACGTCGCGACGTCGATGACGTCGCTACGCCCGATGACGTCACTCCGTCCGACAACGTTTCTTGACGTTTTTGACGCTTGTTAGTCTTTCTGGTTTTAGTCTTTATTTAATTCTGGTTTTTGTATGTTTTTGCTTTGTGTTTGGCTTTTTGTCCCTTGTCCTGTTCCCTGGGCCCTGTCCCTGTGTTCTCCTTTCGCCCATCGCCTGGTTGTTGGGGGTGTTCCTTGGGGACGCCTGGGGGCGTCTTTGAGGGGGAGGTACTGTAAGGATGTGGCTCCCTCTGGTGGTCGTCTCCTTTCGCCCACGACCTTTCGCCCATCACAATGTCTTGCATGTTGTCTCGTGTTCTCAGGTGTTTATGATTTAGGTAATTAGTCTGTGTATATAAGTTTGCATTTGTGTGCATGTCTTTGTCGGGCCATTCATTCTTCCTACCCTGGTGTGTCGTGTTTTTGCAGCTCCTTGGTTTTTGTGAGTACAACTCGTCATGTTTTGAAGTTTTTGTATCGGTCTTTTGCACGTGACGTCACGGCTCATATATTTTTGCACTTACGGTCGCCATGTTGGGTGTATGCCGGTTCATTTA
>JBBPBX010019620.1:31609-44287 GCA_038048925.1 Garcialebias charrua | reverse complement strand
TGTTAAAATCTTTGTGTTGTGTGGTAATGTGTGAGAAAGTTTTAGTGTTAAGGCAGTTCAAATGGGAGGGGGGGCAGAGCAGGCAGAGTGTTTAGCATCCTGACTGCCTGATGAACAGAGCTGTCTCTCAGTCTGCTGGTTCGAGCCTGGAGACTCCTCAGTCTCCTCCCTGATGGCAGCAGTCTGAAGCAGCTGTGTAGTGGGTGTGTGGGATCACCTGCCATGCGGTGGGCTTTCCGAGTGAGGCGTTTGCTGTGTAAGTCCTGCAGTGAGGGCAAGGAGGTGCCCACGATCTTCTCAGCTGCTCTCACAATGCGCTGGAGGCTCTTGCGGCAGGATGCAGTACATGCACCAAACCACACAGTGATGCAGCTGGTCAGGACACTTTCTATGGCACCTCTGTAGAAGGTGCTCATGATGGGGGTTGAAGCTCCAGCCCTTTTCAGCTTGCGGAGAAAGTAGAGACGCTGGTGAGCCTTCTTTGCCAGTGCTGCAGTGTTCCTGCTCCAGGACAGGTCCTTTGAGACGTGCACTCCCAGGAACTTGGTGCTGTCTACTCTCTCCACTGCGGTGCTGTTGATGGTCAGAGGGGCATGTTGGGCATCCTTCTTCCTGAAGTCCACAACAATCTCCTTTGTCTTCTCCACGTTGAGAGTGAGATTGTTGTGTCCGCACCACAAGGCCAGGCGGCTCACCTCGTTCCTTTTCGTCCGCTTATCCGGGGTCGGGTCGCGGGGGTAGCAGCCTAAGTAGGGAGGCCCAGACTTCCCTCTCCCCAGCCACTTGGAGCAGCTCCTCTGGGGGAATCCCAAGGCGTTCCCAGGCCAGCCGAGAAACATAGTCCCTCCAGCGTGTCCTGGGTCTTCCTCTGGGTCTCCTCCCGGTGGGACATGCCCGGAACACCTCACCAGGGAGGCGTCCAGGAGGCATCCTAACCAGATGCCCGAGCCACCTCAACTGGCTCCTCTCGATGTGGAGAAGCAGCGGCTCTACTCCGAGTCCCTCCCGGATGACTGAGCTTCTCACCCTATCTCTAAGGGAGAGTCCAGCCACCCTGCGGAGAAAACTCATTTCAGCCGCTTGTATCCGAGATCTTGTTCTTTCGGTCACAACCCAAAGCTCATGACCATAGATGAGGGTGGGAACGTAGATCGATCGGTAAATTGAGAGCTTTGCCTTTTGACTCAGCTCTCTCTTCACCACGACAGACCGGTACAGCGCCCGCTTCACTGCGGATGCTGCACCTATCCTATATATATATATATATATATATATATATATATGTAATGGACCTACCCAGGGTCAAATTAAGGTTTTTGAACTGTCCAGTGATGACCTTTACTGACCACTCAGTAAAGCAAGACATTTACTACAAAATCATTCATTTAGCTATAATCTGATAAATATAGTCACCAAAAGAGACTATTTCTATCTTTGATTTTATTCTAATGTGATCAAAAGAATAACTTTTGTCATTTTCATGATGTGTGCTTTTAAGCTGTGTCATTCTGTAAGAGTTAAACTGTGTTCACTGCTGTGTTTAAAGGTGAAGCCTTCGGGTCACAGAGACCGGACGGTTTTGTTTAGAAACTCAGAGACAGTCTCATGAGCTGGGCTCCAGCTTTATCTATCTTTTTCCTAAACATTTCTCTCTGCTGCTGTTTGTAACCTTGGGTTTGATAAGGCAAGTGAACTCCTCTCTGTGTTCCTGTCTTTTAAGTTCTAACTGTGCGGAAACGCTTCAGTCTTTGAATGGACAGAGAGTTTGAATGGACGGAGACCTGAAAGCTCTCTGCCTTGCAGCTGGTCAAGCTTGGTCAAGAGCCAAAGACTAACTTGTCAGCTAGAACTGATGGACGCCTCCATCCAGTTCCCCGAGCAAAAGCTCCAAAGTTCCTAATGAACTTTCTTTGAGAAACATCTCGTCTTGAAGTCGGCCAGAAGCTGCCACATGTTTCTGACGGCTGACGCGGATCCGAGGAGACGTTGGAAGTAAACGACCAGTTCAGACGTACGAGGGCCGGAAGGACTCTGTGCACCTGGGAGGCTGGTAATATCTTTATCAGACGCATCGTCAAAAGGTAAAGCTGTTTACAAACGTACCTGGGATTTAGCCGAAGTCGGATGGAAAGTGTCATCTCTGGTTACACTCGAGATAAATAACTTAATCTCTCCAACCTCTTATTCCTCCTTTTCCCTTTCCCTCTCAATCTTAAGCTGGAAACTATTTTAAGTTTAAGAGCCCCCAGACTAAATATGTTAACATCCAATATTTATGTCTGTTGTGTTGAATTTAAGTGTGCTGACGTTTTAATTTGAAAGAAAGTGAAATCATGTCAATCAAGTGTAATGGTGTTAATTTAGTTGATTTATTTTAAATAAATGATAGTGTCTCTTTGACATATCAAACTAAGTTAACGTCTTTGTCACTTAATGGCTCTGTTTATTTATCCATCATAAAGATCACAGAGATATTGGGTAAACTGAAAAAGAACAGAATCCGTGAATTTACTATTCAATCTGAATAAGTAGATTAATTAAGGATAAAGAGGTCAGTATTAATATTGACCTCCTCATAATTCTTACATCTGGTGGCCTTCGTACGTGGTTCTGAAAGTTTATTGATTTCTGTGGTTTCTCATGAACTGTAACGTCATGTTTGCATAAGTGGATCCAAGTTTTAAACTCTGAGGATAATGATTTTGGCTGGAAGTGTTCAAAGCAGGCAGATTCTGCATGTTTTTATCATTTGAAGCTGTGAGATTATTATTGTTTCAACTCTGTTAGACGCTGTTGGAAGCATTCAGGTGAAGTTTTGTCAGCCGTGGTCTGTGGTGGTTCTGGTCCTGGTTCGGTCCAGTTCACGCAGACTCCTGTACAAAGCTTTGTTTGACCGCCGAGTCAGAAGCCTGAAAGCTAATTTAACATCTACAAGATTGCTGTTGTGGTATTTTACATTTTAGAGCAGGTCAAAGAAGCATATTACTGTTAGAACGTGTCGGATAGTGGTTCTGAAACCCGAATTCTGCTCCTTTAAAGTGGACGGAACCGACCTGAACGCGCTCCGAGAGAGTCCGTGTTTGTTCAAACAGCTGCAGTGCTGTGTTACTGAGCGTAACTAAGTTTGCCTGTCTAGATGTGCGCGCCGCATGTTTCAGAATTTTGGGAAGTTAAATTGTAGCGTTTGAGTTGTTTTAAGAGTCTATGAAGTTGTGGTCTGCTGTGCAAGCTAACGTTAAGAAGACGTGTGTCTACATGTTTGTTTATGAGCTGTGATTGGATGAAACGAGTACTGTGTGCTGTCAATCACTCTTGTGGCGAACGCTGATTCGCTGTTGTGAGCTGTCAATCACGTCGCACGCCGTTGCGACCAGCCCACTTTGTCGTCATTTCCGGCGCTACATTGGTCGAAGGTAAGAAACTACATTCGCCATTTATGCTTGGAGAATGAACTACATATGCTGTGATTGATTTGTTGACGTCACGTATGTTGTAGCGAGCTCCGCCTCGCTCACGTGAGAAGCTGGTGACGCGCTACGCACGCTGCGTTGGCCCGCCCATTCTTGTCGTCATTTCCTGGTGCGTTTCGAGCGACAAGCAGTCACATTCACACACACACACGGTGAAAAGAGATTTCACAGAGCGTTTAAAAAACTCATTTTAAAGCCATCTAAACTGTCTAACAACATAAACTTGTCTCTGACAAGAACGCGGTTCGAGCAATTATCACGTTCTTACTGAAAACTAACCCTAATAGGTTGTTTTCTTTCCATGTACTGATTTAAACTCGGTCGCTTCGTGATAACATACTCGACGCTGCCCCCTGCTGGACGTTAATAGATGAGTTTTCTCTCAACATCATAAAAAGTCAGCATTTTTATGGTGAATTACCAGCTTTTAAAATTGTTCTGTACACAAACAAAAACTCCTGTTTATTCTAAATACAAATTTTAGAATAACAGAGGTACAGACAAACAATTTATGCTCATTTTAAATACTGAAGAGATTTAAAATAACACTCAAAGGGAATTTTTATTTGATTTTCAAATTAAATTAAATAATAAAAAAAAAAAAATGATGGAGAACAGAGCATTTCCACATTATGATCTTCACATCTCTGAATTTTAAACAGAATTGTTGTACATCTGTACACTTTTAGTTAAAAAATTGCATTTTTAACGTTTTTCTGTGTAAAATTAACGAACACTCGTTTATTTTAAATAAAAGTTTAAAATAACAAACAAAATTACATTTTTCAATCCAGATAACTGCGGCAACTCAAAACAGTTCTACTGAATCTGAAATACATTCTCTTGGAGCAAAATAAAAGCATCCTGTCACATTTTAGTGAAGTCATTGCATTTAAGTCAGCCCTCTTTTATAAGCGTTTGAGTAAGAAAAAACGGAAATCAGGCTGCTTGGGTTAGTTAGTAACTGTTGTTTGAACGTAAGTTCTATTTTAAAGTTAACACTGCAAGAGTGCATTTAACTTTTACAAAGTTCATTGAGGGTAAAAACCTGAAAAAAGGTACCTATGAATACTTATTACACAGTGAAACGCGTAAACCTCAGCTGATTAGTTTATTTGACTCAGTGCTACATTAAAAGTGAATATTTATTTGCAAACACTAACATGAGAACAATCTTTTGATTTTTTTCACACAAAATCAAAACTAAAAGATGGGAGATAACAATTATGATCAAGCTTTACAGCTGCTCACAGCAAAGCTTGAATCGTTAAGGCTTAGTAACATTCGCAGAAGAGAAACTTTTCAACAAGAAAAACTTAAGTTAAAACGTGAGATCAAACGAATTCAAAACAAAAAGATGGGAGATAACGATTGTGATGAAGCTTTACAGCTGCTCACTGAAATACTTGAATTGTTAAGGCAAGATAACATTCGCAGAAGAGAAAATTTTCAACAAGAACAACTTGAGTTAAAAAGTGAGATTGAGCAATTAAAAATAAAACGGCGTGCTATAAATGGTTTTGATGTTCGTCAACTCCCTGACCCGATCTGGTTAAAAACAAAACCAGAACGTGAACTACATTACCAAGAAAAGGTCAAATCCCACTCGCTGGAGCTGGAAGGGACAAGTTCATCAACTCCCTCTCCTAAAAAAGGCGAGAAGAAACATGTTTCTCAAACTCACAAACCACGTGTCAAGATGCCCGCTGGAACTATGACCCGAAGTGGTTAAGAGACCCAATATGGTTGAGAAGGACGAGCACACGCCCTGTCCCTGCACCTCGGACGAAGCTGCCCGAGATAAGCAAAAAACCACAAACGGTGGACGCCCGCTCTTTAAGTGACCCTCCGCGGTCTACACCGAGCAAAGGTCCTGCCCCTGCACTGCGGACTGGACAGTCCGGGAGTAGCAAAAGGTCACAGAAGTTCCAGAAAAAAGGCAACATACCTCTATGCTCTGAGGAGATAGTGGACATAAGTTGGTTGTTTGAAAACTTGAATGATACAGAGGATGACCGAACTGGTACATTGAGTGACCTTGTCTTTGATAACTCAGAGCACATGGATAACTCAGAGCACACAGTTAGTGACATCAATAGCAAACGACAAAAAGAAAAACGTCTCAAAAAAGGCCTTGAGCTACAACATCAGTTTAAACAATCAGTGATGAAACAGTGCGCTGTAACTGCTGTTGAGGCTCACATGCAAAACAAAACACCCTCTGAGGTGTGCCCAGGTCAAAAGGTCGTATCCCAGACGCAAAAAAGCGAGAATAAACACCGTCGTCTCAAAGGTCCTCTGACCTCAGAAGAGGCAGAGAACATGCGTCGGTTGTTAAAAGAGTGGGATGATACTAGCGAGAATGAACACTATCGTCTCAAAGGCCTTCTGACCTCAGAAGTGGTGGAGAACACGCGTCGGTTGTTAAAAGAGTTGGATAATACTAGCAAGAATGAACAAGATTTTCAAACTGACATACACCGAAATGTTGGTACCAGTTGGAACAGTGACTCAAAATGGTTTAAAGGGAGCCCCGCCCCTGAAGCACCTCAGATTGAAAAATCTGAGACAAGCAACGAACCACAAAAGGTAGGTGTTCACTCTCTAAGAGACCCACAACGGTTCAGATCGAACCAGATGGGTGAAAACCAAGGTCCATCGGTGGGTGGACTTCAAAAGAAATTGAAGGATGAGGACCTATACTCATGTAACTATGCGTCGTCCCAACAGCCACCCCCGAGCCTTGGAACTGCACCTCCCGCGCCTCGAACAGAACAGTTCGAGACAGGCAAAGAGTCACGAATGTCCCGGAATAATGGCCCAACACCTCTATGCTCGGAAGAGACAGAGGAAGTAAGTAGTTTGTCAGTAGATTTGAATGTTACTGTGCTTGACCAACCTGATACAATGAGTGGCGTTATCATTGATAATGACACTATCAACATTGACCAACCTGGAGCGATGTGTAGCACTGTCTTTCACAAAGACTCAGAGCACACAAATAACTCAGCGCACACTACTACCAACATTGCCATGGATGTTGACAGCAAACCAATTGCTGACACACAACAACATCCTGAAGGTCATGATGCTGACAGCCAACAAGATGCTGACAGTAAGCAAGATTACACAGACAGAGTCACACGTGAACAGAAACGTGGGCCAAGACCTGTGAGGTTTCTGTGTAACTTTATACAAAGGGGGGTGGCTAAGAAAGCTTACCTGCCTATCACACTGGAAGGTGTCCTTGAGCGTGAAGCCCTCCTGGATGGCAGTTCTGATATAACTATTATGTCGGCCAAGCTGTTCGAGGAGCTGAGGACCGCCGCTAACGGTGTTGACAGGCAAATACCCTTTGAGAAATGTGCTATTGAGCTACAGGGTCTCGCAGAGACGAGAACAACCCTAACAGCTATGGCTATGGTTCACATGCAGATTGGCGAAATGACACTACGCCACCCGGTGTACGTGTCTAAACTTGACTCATTCCCATTTTTGGTTGGCCAAGATTTTATAAACCGCTTCAACGCGATTATAGATTATGGTCGACGGAAAATGTGGAGCACAGTGAGAAAACCCCTGCCAATAAAAGTGCTTCCTAGTTGCGATACAGACTGCCTAACCGCAGGTACCGCAGAGGACACAAGGGACTGCTCATCCGAGGACGAGAGCCCGGTAAGTGAACCTTCAACTACAGGTGAGACAGAAGAGACCCAAAAGTTGGACCAAACTCTGGCCCAACAAGAGAACCTCCTCTGTGAGCTGACACATTCAGCACTCCCTGACCACTGCCTACCACAGGTAGTGAAAGGTGTTGAGATCCAAGGATCCCACACCGAGGTTGCTGTACTGTCCCCTGGGACAGGTAAATCGGCTATCAGCCAAGCTTTCGATGAAACCTTGGTTCAGGAACATTTGTGTCTAGAACTAGTCAGAAATGACATAGTTTTTACAGACTCAAAGAGCCTCTCTTCAGTCAAGAAGTGGGAAGACACACACAACGACAGTGACCCGTCGCAGTCTGTACAATCAGACACACCTGCGACTGCGCCGACGGTTGTGACACACCTGAATTACACGGAAAGAGGTAAACGTAAGAAGATACGTTGGCCAAAACCTAAACGATTCCTGTGTACCGTCTTCTCTCAGCTGCGCGAACAGCTTAAACTAAACGGTGGCATCCTAACTTGTGCCCATGGACGGACGTCCTCACCTGTGATCGTGGTCCCCCATGACCAAAGGGGGGTGATGTTAGGCCATGCCAAAGACAAAGATTTGAATGTACACCTCAGAAACACTTTTGCTTTCGCCCAGAAAAACCTGGAAAGATCCGCTGAAGGACGTAAGGCGTACTACGACCAAAAGGCCTCTCACAATGAACTCCAAGTGGGAGACAGAGTCTGGTACTATACGTTCGCCCCAGCAACCGGGAAAGGAGAGTCCGGGACCGGAACTCTCGCCCGCAAACTAATGCCCAGGTGGACTGGACCTCATCTGATAACAGACAAAGTGTCCTCAGTCGTCTACGAAATCAAAATCAGCAAAGGCCGCAAAGAGCCAATTGCTAAATGGGTACATCGAAATCAGATCAAACCTTACAAGGCGTTCAATGACTCCACAAAAGACAAAGATCTCACAAACTCACCGACTTCATGGGATAATAAGGTCGTCCAAACACAAGTTAGTAAATAAACTAATCAGGTTTAAACTACCGTATATTCCACCCTATAAGTCGCATTGTCCAATTTGAACTTAGAAACGCTAAGCCTAAAACCCACAACAAAAAACTAATCTTAACAACCGTTTAAATCCACGAGATTTAATTTGACCTCGGTCATAAAGTTGAGACCTGTTTTCTTGTGTGTTGCACTTTGGAATCTGACGACAAGAGTGTGTCGAAGCAGTGAAACGTTGTTTCCTTGTTGTTTAGTCATTACTGTTGTCATTAGTTGAGATATTGTTTTGGTTCTGAACACTCCCAGCCAAAAAGGTTTTGTATTAACATTGGTTAATGAATGATATGGATTTAACTATGCCAACATGCAGTTCGTTTTGTTAAATCTCAATCGTCGAAGAGTCAATGTAGTTTAAAGCTACTCAAGGTACCATAAACTACACTGGTCTCACAATTTCTAAATTGAACCGATTCGATCGTTTCTATTCTAGATTATCTATTCATTTTGATGAGTCTCGCCATAGACTTCAAAATTTATTAGGAATACCAAATCCTACGTCGTTCGTCTAAAAGACAACAGACATTTAGATCAAACTATATTTCATTTTTATTTTAGTTTAACCTAAACTAAGTAATGAATGGAGGAATAGTTTGGAATTAGTGGTGCTGATAACGCCAAGGTCGCGGGTTCGATCCCCGTACGGGCCACCAGATGTAAGAATTATGAGGAGGTCAATATTAATACTGACCTCTTTATCCTTAATTAATCTACTTATTCAGATTGAATAGTAAATTCACGGATTCTGTTCTTTTTCAGTTTACCCAATATCTCTGTGATCTTTATGATGGATAAATAAACAGAGCCATTAAGTGACAAAGACGTTAACTTAGTTTGATATGTCAAAGAGACACTATCATTTATTTAAAATAAATCAACTAAATTAACACCATTACACTTGATTGACATGATTTCACTTTCTTTCAAATTAAAACGTCAGCACACTTAAATTCAACACAACAGACTTCAATATTGGATGTTAACATATTTAGTCTGTGGGCACTTCAGCTTAAAATAGTTTCCAGCTTAAGATTGAGAGGGAAAGGGAAAAGGAGGAATAAGAGGTTGGAGAGATTAAGTTATTTATCTCGAGTGTAACCAGAGATGACACTTTCCATCCGACTTCGGCTAAATCCCAGGTACGTTTGTAAACAGCTTTACCTTTTGACGATGCGTCTGATAAAGATATTACCAGCCTCCCAGGTGCACAGAGTCCTTCCGGCCCTCGTACGTCTGAACTGGTCGTTTACTTCCAACGTCTCCTCGGATCCGCGTCAGCCGTCAGAAACATGTGGCAGCTTCTGGCCGACTTCAAGACGAGATGTTTCTCAAAGAAAGTTCATTAGGAACTTTGGAGCTTTTGCTCGGGGAACTGGATGGAGGCGTCCATCAGTTCTAGCTGACAAGTTAGTCTTTGGCTCTTGACCAAGCTTGACCAGCTGCAAGGCAGAGAGCTTTCAGGTCTCCGTCCATTCAAACTCTCTGTCCATTCAAAGACTGAAGCGTTTCCGCACAGTTAGAACTTAAAAGACAGGAACACAGAGAGGAGTTCACTTGCCTTATCAAACCCAAGGTTACAAACAGCAGCAGAGAGAAATGTTTAGGAAAAAGATAGATAAAGCTGGAGCCCAGCTCATGAGACTGTCTCTGAGTTTCTAAACAAAACCGTCCGGTCTCTGTGACCCGAAGGCTTCACCTTTAAACACAGCAGTGAACACAGTTTAACTCTTACAGAATGACACAGCTTAAAAGCACACATCATGAAAATGACAAAAGTTATTCTTCCGACTTCATGGGATAATAAGGTCGTCCAAACACAAGTTAGTAAATAAACTAATCAGGTTTAAACTACCGTATATTCCACCCTATAAGTCGCATTGTCCAATTTGAACTTAGAAACGCTAAGCCTAAAACCCACAACAAAAAACTAATCTTAACAACCGTTTAAATCCACGAGATTTAATTTGACCTCGGTCATAAAGTTGAGACCTGTTTTCTTGTGTGTTGCACTTTGGAATCTGACGACAAGAGTGTGTCGAAGCAGTGAAACGTTGTTTCCTTGTTGTTTAGTCATTACTGTTGTCATTAGTTGAGATATTGTTTGGTTCTGAACACTCCCAGCCAAAAAGGTTTTGTATTAACATTGGTTAATGAATGATATGGATTTAACTATGCCAACATGCAGTTCGTTTTGTTAAATCTCAATCGTCGAAGAGTCAATGTAGTTTAAAGCTACTCAAGGTACCATAAACTACACTGGTCTCACAATTTCTAAATTGAACCGATTCGATCGTTTCTATTCTAGATTATCTATTCATTTTGATGAGTCTCGCCATAGACTTCAAAATTTATTAGGAATACCAAATCCTACGTCGTTCGTCTAAAAGACAACAGACATTTAGATCAAACTATATTTCATTTTTATTTTAGTTTAACCTAAACTAAGTAATGAATGGAGGAATAGTTTGGAATTAGAGGCCTTCGTTACAGAAGCCCTCCAAAATTTTATAGGTACAAATCCCTATATCTAAATTTACAGAATTGATCCACCCCTTAATTGGTAATTGTAGCTGATCTAAACCATGATAGCTTACATACCAGGTGCATATAGGTAAGGCTTAATGTAAAATCCCAATCATAAGCCCACCTTAAAAAACCACATAATTGCATGACACATAGAACCAGAGTGGCACTGACTGGAAACCAACCAGCCAACAACCTTCGATGTGGGGACCTGCAGCTCCAACGCTTGGTCTTCAACCTTCGTCCAAGGGCCGCCTCCTCTGCGTCAATCGAGGGATCCCCTCTACATGCTGATTATGAAAACAATTGTTGCTGATAAATCACCAACTCTAATCGATATGGAATTACTGCTGTGGAATTACCGCTGTGGATTATAAGACTTTGTTTTCCAAAGGATCACAGACTTTGTTTTCCAAGAGTTAACAGACTCAGTTTTCCAAGGGATTAAAAGCTTACCGCAATGGGATTACCTCCGAACAGTATGGAATTTCCAAAACTTTATGGGATTATAATTTTTGATTTTTCTTTTCCACTTGCTGGATTACTTCAAGATCAAAGACAGTTCAAGGTTTCCTTTCGTGTTGGACCCCATCCCCAAGGACTGGCGATGGCTTCCAAAAGGGGGGAGATGTAATGGACCTACCCAGGGTCAAATTAAGGTTTTTGAACTGTCCAGTGATGACCTTTACTGACCACTCAGTAAAGCAAGACATTTACTACAAAATCATTCATTTAGCTATAATCTGATAAATATAGTCACCAAAAGAGACTATTTCTATCTTTGATTTTATTCTAATGTGATCAAAAGAATAACTTTTGTCATTTTCATGATGTGTGCTTTTAAGCTGTGTCATTCTGTAAGAGTTAAACTGTGTTCACTGCTGTGTTTAAAGGTGAAGCCTTCGGGTCACAGAGACCGGACGGTTTTGTTTAGAAACTCAGAGACAGTCTCATGAGCTGGGCTCCAGCTTTATCTATCTTTTTCCTAAACATTTCTCTCTGCTGCTGTTTGTAACCTTGGGTTTGATAAGGCAAGTGAACTCCTCTCTGTGTTCCTGTCTTTTAAGTTCTAACTGTGCGGAAACGCTTCAGTCTTTGAATGGACAGAGAGTTTGAATGGACGGAGACCTGAAAGCTCTCTGCCTTGCAGCTGGTCAAGCTTGGTCAAGAGCCAAAGACTAACTTGTCAGCTAGAACTGATGGACGCCTCCATCCAGTTCCCCGAGCAAAAGCTCCAAAGTTCCTAATGAACTTTCTTTGAGAAACATCTCGTCTTGAAGTCGGCCAGAAGCTGCCACATGTTTCTGACGGCTGACGCGGATCCGAGGAGACGTTGGAAGTAAACGACCAGTTCAGACGTACGAGGGCCGGAAGGACTCTGTGCACCTGGGAGGCTGGTAATATCTTTATCAGACGCATCGTCAAAAGGTAAAGCTGTTTACAAACGTACCTGGGATTTAGCCGAAGTCGGATGGAAAGTGTCATCTCTGGTTACACTCGAGATAAATAACTTAATCTCTCCAACCTCTTATTCCTCCTTTTCCCTTTCCCTCTCAATCTTAAGCTGGAAACTATTTTAAGCTGAAATGCCCCAGACTAAATATGTTAACATCCAATATTGAAGTCTGTTGTGTTGAATTTAAGTGTGCTGACGTTTTAATTTGAAAGAAAGTGAAATCATGTCAATCAAGTGTAATGGTGTTAATTTAGTTGATTTATTTTAAATAAATGATAGTGTCTCTTTGACATATCAAACTAAGTTAACGTCTTTGTCACTTAATGGCTCTGTTTATTTATCCATCATAAAGATCACAGAAATATTGGGTAAACTGAAAAAGAACAGAATCCGTGAATTTACTATTCAATCTGAATAAGTAGATTAATTAAGGATAAAGAGGTCAGTATTAATATTGACCTCCTCATAATTCTTACATATATATATATATATATAT
>JBBPBX010019620.1:15719-31062 GCA_038048925.1 Garcialebias charrua | reverse complement strand
AACCCCTGTGCAGCACTGACAATGCTTTTAAAGCAACTCGTGATGTAAGGCAGGATTCTGTTTGACGTCAAATATCTCAGCTTCATAGGCAGCAGGAAAAAAAGATTAGTTTTGGAGAGACAGCATCACAAAGATATTTTCAGCTATAATTCATTATTTATGAGCACTACAACACCGACATGAAGTGAACCTCGCAGCAATAAAACAGCTCTAAAGTCTTTAGAAAACCTTGTGCTAGATTCACCCACGGTGTTCGTGAGAAGACAACAAGCTTTGGCCTGAGATTATTTCGTTGTGCTTGAAAAACCTTGGGACTTATATGAGACATGATACAACACCTGTAACTAACTGTTGCATGTATTTATGTTGTTCACTGGTATCTCTGATGCTACCGTACTGCCTGATATTCAACAGCCTATGACACTAAAGAGAACCACAGCCATACAGTAACTTCAGCCAGGCAATCACTGTCTGAGAGGCTTATAACGTACAGAGCCATTGTCAACAAGAGGCCTCTCTTGGGCGTCTTAAAGCCTGGCTGAGCAGGAAGCTCACTGTAAATGCATTCTGGGGCTCCTCCAGCTCCAAATTGAATTTCAGGGCATGACTTGACTCAAAACACCTAATAATCCCACGTCACTTGCTGTTCCTCAAGCTGAACAAGGTCACACCGGAGGAAAAGTAATAAGGATAAATAAATAAATAAAATAAAACTGATTCTCTGACAAGCATTTATCCAGTGAGGAAACACATTCAGACTCTTGAAAGTTGAAGGGATTTATCAATAAAAATGGTTAAAGTATAAAAATTAAGGGTGTACTGATTGCAGTTTAGAAAACTTTAGAAAATGATTGGCTGCTCAATGATCTCTAAGTAGTCTGACCTGCCGATTCCAATTTTGACCGATACCAATTTTGTTTTCTAAGCGAGCCTGTCAGGTGTTATAAAGTCACAATGCATCTTCAATTTTCCAATCTTATTTTATTGAAACACATACCCTTGAACAATATCCTAGAAACAATACAAACTTGTTTTAACTGGCCAGTGCTCTGAAATATAAATAAAGTTTAGACAATACTACAAAAAAATCTGTGAAATTGGTTTCTCGTGTATCGGCCGTTCACCGATCTCACAAAATTAAGGAAATCGAGGCCGATTTATTGGTACACCCTCAATAAATATCATAATAAATAAAAGTTACCAGTAAACTTGTTTCATATCTGTACTTGTTGTGTATTAGTGCATCTATTGCACAGACATGCAGTCACAGATATTCAGTAGACTGAGATGAGAAATGGAAGTGATATGAATTTAGCTGATATTTTGAATTACATTACATTTTTTTGTATCTTGCCTCTGCCTCTTTAGATCCAGCAAACATTTGGATATCAGCCTCTGTTTGCACTGAACACAGTCCTTCAGAGATCAAAACATCCACCGGCCAACACAAGTTCAAGCACTTGTTAGAATAAAATGGGTCTGAAAAGTAATTTTCCATAATCTGGCCTGACTTACCTGCTACAGAGAGGCGTGCAGTGCGGCTGGAGATGGAGCCCACGTTGTCGATGGTGGCGACGCACTGGTAGGTGCCCTCGTCCGGCTTGTTGTGCTTCGAGTGGACCACGTGAGAGAAGAAGAGCGAGCCATCGGGGAGGATGCGCCGCCGCTCGTCTGAAACCAGGCTCATGAACGTGCCGTCCTTTCTCCACTCGATGCGCGCCGGAGCGGCCACGTCGCTGTGCGTCGAGCAGTTGAGCAGAGCGGAGTTCCCCCGAATGGCCAACGTGTCCTGGGGCTCCACCGTGAACCAGAACGGGCTGAAGGGCTGCGCTGCTGAGCCTGAAGAGCAAGAAGGGAGAGCAAAGGTCAACAAACTGTTGTTTTTGTGTGTAGACATATTTAATGCTTTGGATTATGAAACATAAATCTGATACAAAGCTACAACAGATCGGATCAAACAACCTTAAAACACGGGCGTGCAAAATTAATTAGGCTCAGGAAACAAGAAACTACACTCTGCAGTTTCACTTTTACCCTTTGCCAAGTGACTTCAAATCATATTTCCTAAGATGTCACTTATTCAAACCCACTCATCCATTATCTTTACCACTTCTTCTTTTTTGGGTCACAGGGGTCACTGGTGCCTATACCCAACTTTCACTGTGCAAGAGGAGGGGGACACTCTGGACAGGTCTCCAGTCCATCACAGGGACACATAGAGACAAACAACCATTCACTCTCACTCACACACCTAGAGACAGTTCAGAGTTACCAGCCAGTCTAACACAGTGGTTCCCAACCCTGGTCCACATGGAACCCTATCCTGCATGTTTTGGTAGTTTCCCTGCTTTGACGCACCTGATTCAGTGATTTAATTACATCACTGAATCAGGTGGATAGCAGGATAGTGTTCCTCAAGGACCAGGGTTGAGAACCACTGGCATAACATGCATGTTTTTGGTCTGTGGGAGTTAAACCAGAGTACCCGGAGAAAACACGCATGCACGGTAAGAACATGTAAACTCCACCCAGAAAGGTCCCGGGCTGGGATTTGAATCACAACCTTCTCGCTGAGAGGCAACAGCAATATCAAGTGAGCCACCGTGCCACCACTCGGTTCCCAAAACAAATAATGAAACATTTGTTATCATTGCACTTTTTCAGCACGTGAGCGTTGGTCCATCACTTAGCCTCAAAAAGCCATTTTATTATGAAACCACAAGCCTCAGTGGGATTCAGTGAAAGGAACTGACAAATGTCTAGTGTTTTGAAACCTATTGTGGTGATATGTCCCAGTTGGGTTGCCGTAGCCAGTATACAGTGTAGACTGAGCATGCGTGTGTGTTTTAGTTGTGAACTGAGCCGGACACGAGACGTTAACATGTCGTGCTATTAGCAGTTCAATAAAGCTGAGTTCGCCAAGCTAAAAAAAAAAAAAAAGTATAAGTGTGAAGCATAGACCTGTGTAGTTTGTAGGTATAAGGGTGAAACATAGAGTTCTGAAGTGTGGGTAAATAGTAACTGGGAAAATGTTTAGTTGTTCACCGAATTAATAGGAACAGCAACTATCGAGGGCAGAATAATAATAATAATAATAATTAATTCAATTTATAACGCACTTTTCATTACTGAAAATCTCAAAGTGCTACACATATATTGAATGCTACACACATTCATAAACCGGTGGCGGCAGACTACCATGCAAGGTGCTTTCCAGTCCTACCGGGAGCAACTCAGGGTTAAGTGTCTTGCCCAAGGACACAACGACACATGGTGCGGGTCCCGGGAGTCGAACCGCCAACTTTCCGATCGGGAGACGACTGCCATTACCACTACACCACGGCCGCCGAATAACCCCTACGTTGCTGTGGACCGAGGGCAGTCTACCCCAACGTCCTAGTGTTCGGATGTTATATACAGGGTAGTTTAGATTAGTTTAGAAACATGTGTGTTTCCTGTTAAAAGGGGGAGATGTGGTGATATGTCCCAGTTGGGTTGCCGTAGCCAGTATAGACTGAGCATGCGCAGTGTGTGTGTTTTAGTTGTGAACTGAGCCGGACACAAGACGTTAACATGTCGTGCTATTAGCAGTTTAATAAAGCTGAGTTCGCCAAGCTACCTCGTGAGTCCACTGCCCGTTCTTCACAGAAGCAGCCGTTCATGACACCTATCTTATTTGCTGATGATACCAATCTTTTTGTTACTGACGGTAACTTTAGCCCCTTTCATAAGTCAGACCCGCGCAGTTCCCGCACAGACGAGTCCGGCTTTAATACCCATCGGGTCATTCATAAAACAAAGTTGAATCCGGCCACAGCCCGCCCTCAAAGGAGCATTCACAAAACGATTTGGAGCGCGTGTTGAAAAGAGGCGTGGTGAAAATGCAGCTTTTATGACCTCTCCTGCACATTTTGTTTTATTTTTTACTTTTCTTTTATGTGTGTTGTTTCTTTTTGTGCAAACAATAAACAAACAAACAAACAAACAAACAAAAAATGTAACTTATTCTGGTGCTCCTGGCATGTTTAAATCATGTCTTGCTTTAGTTATAAGTTTAGCAGAGTGAAGGGACCAACATGCAACATGGGTTTCCTTTCCATGAGTGGCGACATGGTGGTAACATGGATGGAGCTAAAGTCAGAGAAAACACAGCTGCTTTGAATTTGTTCTCATTCATTATTCAAGCTCTCCCGCCCTGAAAGTCACAGAGTGCTTTTATTTAGATAAATAACACCAATTATCAGTTCTGCAGGAACGCTGTGAAGCTGGAGAAGATGTTTGGAGCTCTGAAGACATTTAAATCATTTTAATGCACAGAGCGCAAAAAGAAAAGCGTCAGTGTTGAACGCGGTTAAAAAATGTGCCTGCACTCCTAAGAAAATGTCACGTCTCCAGGGGAGGAGACAAGAAGTGAGAGCGTGGAGCGCAAGAGAGAGTATGCCAATTATTCAGCTATTTAACAGCGAGGATGTAATTTCTCTACGCTATGTCCCTGGTGTGAGCTCCAAGGAGTGAAGCAATGTGAGGTCCATTACAGGGACGATGAGCCTGCTTGTCCTCACGTTGCTTAAAAGCACAAACAATTTTGGAAAAAAGTGGCTGAATTGAATAGATATTTTCCGCTTTTACATTTGGGAATAAATGTAAGGAAATGTACAAAGTAGCATTAAAGCTAAACTGAGCCATCATCTCTTTAGTAAATTGATGGAGAAGCCCTGAATCATGAAGAGGAAGGGTGCTCTTATCCTGTCCCAGCGGACAGAGAAGGACCTTGGCCATTCTGACTGAGTTAAAGCCAGAGTTTTAGGCACAATCTTAGAAAAAGGGTTTGATTTACCCTTGCGGCTGATGAAGTGCCATTTAACTGCAAGGAAGTGCACCTACAAACTGAATGCAAGTCAAGCAAAATGTCCGGAAAGCATACTTCATCAGTCATACCATGCATTTGCAAGGGATGCGGATGCAAAACTTAAGCAGTAAAGTGTGAATTATGTAATGCATTTAGGAGTAAACGGCAAAAAATTCAACTCCGCTGCAAGCCAAGTGGTTTTAAATGATGAGGCTGTACGCAGCCGATTTCAGGAGATCGATAAATTCAAGAGAAGGGCTATTTTGCACATGTTGGGCTGAAAATGTATTTTACTGCTGCTGTACATAACAGATGGAGAGAGAGCAGAGGGACTGTGGGGGGATTCTTCACCCGTGCAGGCCAAAGGGACCACGGCATGGTTAATCATCTCTGCTTTACCCTGATGGAGCTGCGGGTGGGATGGGTGGACAGAGTTTCTCCACCAAGACTTAGCTTATTTCCAGTTTTTTTTTTAAAAATTCAGTCACTCTCAAGTCCCTGCAGCAGCATATCAGAGGACAAACAGCTGCTTTTTGCAGCTTTTTATTTTCATCACAGAACCAGTAGGGGGGGCTTAGCTTCAGCTCTACTTTCAGACTAATGCCCCTTTTCCACCGGTCGGCTCGGGTCGGATGTTACGTCATATGTGCGTCGCAGAGACCCCCTTTCATCCTTTTCCACCGGATATTTCGAGCGGAGCCGCGCGAGATTTCCTGAGATTTTCGGGCTGGTTTCAGAGGGGTACTGAAGCGAGCTCACCCGCTCCGGAAGTAGGAAGGAGGAGACGAGAGCTGTTTTTACGGAAGCGAGGGACGCGATCACTGCAGGACTTTTACATGATAAACACGGTAAAAACAATTATTATTTTTTAAATTTATAGCAAAGATGGGTCTTCAGCTGAACGTGTCCTTAATAAAATCACGTACTGCTCAAAACTGCAGGATTTTAAAAAAATAGGTTCGCCACGAGCAACACGCGGCGCGCGGGCGGCTTTATGTCTTTAAATGTAGCTCAATGAACAGATATAAAATATATTTCATAGCTGACTTTAATAGTACGAGGGCTCCTGAGCTTAACCACGCTTTAATATTGTCACGTATGGTCAAATGTGCTGCATTTAAAGTAGTTTCGCTTTGACTTTTTCCAAAACCTGTGTTTGCACAACGAAAATAAATTATAAAAATTCGAATTTTATTTCAAATAACTCCAACAGGATACATTTCGTATATGAACATGTTGTGATCACACTAGATTTTTTTGAAAAATATCAGCTTTGTGGTTTTTGATAGAATTGATAATATGTGATACAAAGTAGAAAATAATGGACGTAGGTTGACACATTTATGTCTATAAAACATTGAATTTTATTTCAAATAACTCCAACAGGATACATTTCGTATATGAACATGTTGTGATCACACTAGATTTTTTTGAAAAATATCAGCTTTGTGGTTTTTGATAGAATTGATAATATGTGATACAAAGTAGAAAATAATGGACGTAGGTTGACACATTTATGTCTATAAAACATTGAATTTTATTTCAAATAACTCCAACAGGATACATTTCGTATATGAACATGTTGTGATCACACTAGATTTTTTTGAAAAATATCAGCTTTGTGGTTTTTGATAGAATTGATAATATGTGATACAAAGTAGAAAATAATGGACGTAGGTTGACACATTTATGTCTATAAAACATTGAATTTTATTTCAAATAACTCCAACAGGATACATTTCGTATATGAACATGTTGTGATCACACTAGATTTTTTTGAAAAATATCAGCTTTGTGGTTTTTGATAGAATTGATAATATGTGATACAAAGTAGAAAATAATGGACGTAGGTTGACACATTTATGTCTATAAAACATTGAATTTTATTTCAAATAACTCCAACAGGATACATTTCGTATATGAACATGTTGTGATCACACTAGATTTTTTTGAAAAATATCAGCTTTGTGGTTTTTGATAGAATTGATAATATGTGATACAAAGTAGAAAATAATGGACGTAGGTTGACACATTTATGTCTATAAAACATTGAATTTTATTTCAAATAACTCCAACAGGATACATTTCGTATATGAACATGTTGTGATCACACTAGATTTTTTTGAAAAATATCAGCTATGTGGTTTTTGATAGAATTGATAATATGTGATACAAAGTCTTTATTGTGTTCTTCTTCTAGTGGTGGCTAGTACTGTAGTAAATAGCTTGAGGAACACTACTGCCACCATGTGGTAAGACGAGTAGGATTCTGGACCCCGCCCACAGAAGGGGTACAAAAAAGCTGTGGAAACAGAACATAGATGTGACCCGACCCGAACTGAGCCGACCTGAGCCGATCCAACCCGAGCCGAGCCGAGCGGTGGAAAAGAGGCATAAATGGCAAAGCATATGTTTCAGGTCGCAGACATAACATCTGCTGTCATGAGATCAGGGCGCTAAGAGGCCAGGAGTGAGAGGGGATAATGGAAGACTACCTTCCTTTTCACAACATCCTAATCATCTCCCCCTAGAACCATTTCCTACAAAAAATGATATCAATGCAGCACTAAAAACTGCAGACACACACTGGGAGTACGTCTAATCTGTGATGCAGCTACTACTGGCCAAAGTCCAGATGCCCGAGCACAGGAAGGTATGACAGAGTAATCAATGATGGCCTCACTAGATAAAAACAAAACAAATATTTTGATAAAAAGTGACGTTAGCTGGGAAAATAATCACATTTACTGTGGTGTAAGCCCAGTTTTCCCAAGATTTCTTACAAGAAACTCAAATTATTCCATTTTTCTTTTTAAATAGACTCAGATTATTTTTAGAAAATGAAGCCTAATGTTGGAAGGCACACACAAAAATTCACGTCTTCTATAAGGTCCCTTGGGGTGGAAGATAACTCAAGAAACTCCAAAAATTATTTCAACATTCCAGGAAAAACATCTAGAGTTAATAATAACTGATTAATTAGCTTGAGCTGTCTCTGCTACAAGACTAAAGAAGATCAGGAGGCGGGTTAAATAAAGCAGATGGACCAGGATCACAGCGGGGGGGGGACAGATGTCTTTCTGCAGCCTGACTTGACATCACTGTCACAGAATAAAGACTGGGTTCAGCTTTTGTCTCAATGCGAGGAAACTTTACTTTTGGCAACTAACAATGTTGGGAATTTCACACCTGGGAAAAATCATTCTAATGAACGCCTGCAGAACGAGCTTCATTTGAACAATGCGTCCTGACGTGTTGCTGACAACTCATCAGGGTTTGTGTTGCCATAAAGATAAGTTCAAAAAGCTATTAACCAAAACCACGCTGAGGCAAAGACAATGACAAGAAGAACTAATTTTAAAAATCTGGCTTGTTAGAAAAAACTAACCTATAGGCTTTGCATTTACAGTATATATTTTACAACCCAGAGGACATCAAAATAAAGACAAATTTTCACCCACATGTGTTAATAAAAGTATTAAATTACAGGCTTAGCCTTTCTTAGTGGAAGGTACAGTACAGTATATCACATGATGCCTTTGAGACCAGAGTTTCAATCAAATATCATTATTTTTAGCCATTTTTGTTTAAACATTAAAAGCAACAATATGTGAGATATCACAGAGCATGTGTTGTGAATGGTGTTCAGCTACTACCACATCAATTTGAGCTTTACGTTTGTAAAACTGAAAGACTGATGAGTCATTTTGCATCAGCTAGAATTGATTAGCATGAGCACAGATTAGTGGCAGCCATTTTGAATCGGATTTACTTCAACAGACAGTGAGCAGTAAATGCACAATCAATGATAACTTTATAAAAAGTTGCATTTAAACCAAACCAGCGGTTCACAAGATAGTTCAAGTTCAAATCAGGTTTATTGTCATTCTCATCTCATGTGGTAAATGAGATAGAATGAAATTGTATTCGCAAGGTCCCAGTTACACCCAAAAATAGTAAAAATATAAGGTATAAAAAGAAACGGTATACAAGGATCTAAGATATACACTAAGATATACGCTAAACACAAATAATGTAAAACAACACGGCATAACCACAGCAGCCCGAACATGAGTCCATGGTGTGCAGATGGGTATGAATGAATACAGCAGCATGAAATAATCAGCAGCACGTATAATCAGCAGCACAGATAAGTCATATATCACCAATTAAAGTGGCATTACAATGTCATTTTGCTAACAATCAAGATGGTTGAATCCAAGAAAAATAATGCCACAGTTTTAAGCAAACAGCTTGTGCAATGATTAGCACTCAGGGTACGTGTTGGTGATGACTCTCAGCTACGAATGCACCAAATATAGCTCAATGTTTGTAAAACTGCCCTAATTATGGCAATATTTGTGTTGGCTACGGTCAGCTGGCTGTGTTGCCATACAAACTACAGAAAATAATCTGTTGTAAATGTACCTTTGATCATTACTTTCTGAGAGTTTCAATAGATTTTGTCTACGTGTTCATGAGACATTTTACTAACAGACCAACAGTTGACTCCAATAGTTTATGACAAAGTTTTAACAAAGAGCTTGTGTGCTCAGGTTAAGTGTTGGGGACCATTCCCTGGTACTACCATGCCAAATTGTAGCTCATTATCTATAAAACTGACAGAGTTATAGCCATTTATGAGTTTGCTAAAGTCGATCAGATGGTAGCCATCTTGAATTGGGTCGACTCCCAAAGTGAATAAGTACAGTATAGATGTACTTCTACTTTCAGGAAGTTTTGTTAAAAACTGTGCCGTGATTTTTAAGTTGTATTTTATTTCCCTTTATAGACGAACACGCACAGCAAAACATTATCACCTGCCTTTCGGCGGTGGGCGATAATTATTACAGAATTACTGCTGATTCAAACGTGGATTACTGGTGAAAGCTGGAAGTCTGAAGCTACATCACAGAGCGAGAGGTCTAATCTAGTCAGCGTTGCAGCTGCCCAGTTGTGCTTGTAAAATAGGAACCCCCACTCTGGGGCAACCACTGAGAACGAGGGAGCAGAGGAGCACGGCGCTGTAAAATGAGGTTGTCGGCTTGATAAGTATGGGCTGCTATGGTCCAAATCCACTTTTCTCAGCAGCCATAAAAGGTTCTGGGAGTCCAGCGCGAGCGAGGTGGTGCCCGATATGCTGCCTTGCACTCGTTCTTGCACTTTCTCCTTCACTTTGAGATGAGAAGGTAGATTGGAAGACTGAGCCGGTGCTGGATTTCCTATCAGGAGCCATTTTAAGAAGCACCTTTTCCAACATTACAAAGCCTCCTATCATAGTCAGTGGCGGATCTACCATTCAGGCGAATGAGGCCGTAGCCTAGGGCCGCCAATCAGCAGGGGCCGCCATTCAGCAGGGCCCCCAGCCGTCACCTACATCCCTAACATTGCTCCTGCTTGTTAATGTACGTTTAACATAAAAATAATTATAGTTACGATGAAAACTATCTTTAAAAACGCAACAGAAAAAACGGTTGAGTTCTGTACCCCCCTACTAAAATGGACTATTCCGTCATGCGTCATGACGTCACCCACTAATCCAGGAAGTGCTGTATGCTCGCTGCTGTTTTGTGTGAGAAGGAAGCGGGAGACAGGAGACAGAAAAGCGGAGCTGAAAAACGTAAAAAGCGTCAAAAAACAATAACGTATGTTTCTTCACTACCGAAAGTGACAACCTTTTTTAATGGGTCGAATTCTAAAACTTCATCAACTGCTAATGACGGTCACGAGCGGCAGCGGCCCATTTAAAAGTGTGGCGGAACCGGACATCAGGATCCAGGAGGAAGTTAATGGCGCCGAGGCAGTGACTCAAGATGAAGATAAAGACGAGGATTCACAGCAAGATGAGGTACGAGTTTTAGAAATTATTTTGTAGGTTGGGTAAAAGAAATCCTAACAGTAATCAGCTGAGACAACCACTATTTTCACGTTTTCTTTCTGTATCAAAATATTAAAAGATATTCGACCTAAATCTTCTGACTTAAATAGGAGAGAGGGGATTATATATTTTACCTACTTTAGCTCTCTGCCCTGCTTGCTTAGTATACAGTATTATTAAATTATTCGGACTTTACATTGAATAGAATAGATCTAAAATATTCCACAGTTATCTATAAAAAAAAATTCTCAACCATTTTACAAAATATTTGACTGTTAAAACTTCATCAGACTATCATTGTTTTGTTATTTGGTCCATAGTCCCTCCATTAAATACATTATAAAGCACAACTTATAGCTTTCAGAGTAATGCAAAAATGTGTTTTTTAATAATGACAGGTTTGCTTTGGACAGAAATGCCACTGTTAGTTTAAAACAACAGAATCAAAAGGCTAGGATTGCTAAATTAAAATGTTATCTAAAATGTAAAAATTGATATAAATGAAAAGTGACATTCCCTGATGCATGCTCAATAATCCAGGTGGGAAAATCTGTGACATTATTTGAGTCATTTAGTTTACAGTACGTCTTACAGTCTGTGTAAGTTTTAAGGTTTAAAAAGAAGTCAAAACTTTCAGTCTTAATTATGGAAACTTGGATAAATGAGAGCCTTCACATGTGTTAAATGTAATAATGTCTTATTTTTTCTTTTATTTCCTCCAACACTAACATGTTTGTTGTTTTTTTCAGATGCAGTCTTTAAACATGCATCATTAAAGACCAGAAACAAGACAGAAGACAACTTTCATAGAAGTCCAGCTGAATAATCAAGGTAATTCATGATCACTTAATGCTGTAAAAAGTGTCTCATGCCTGGACATCTTGCTGTTCATATCGAGCCAGTGTGTGAATTCATCTCAAAGTACCACATCTCAACTACACACACTCACTTTTTCACATTGATCTAACAACTGTTCCCTGTTACAGAATATGTAATATAACGTTAAAAGAATTAAAGTTGTGAAAATCTTATAATTTAGGAAAATATATTTCTACTGTATTGCTCACATCTACCCTCTCTATTTGTTTGTGTTTATTTAGTGTTGTTGAATTTTGGTGTAAGACTTGATTTAGAGCCTTTTATTGCAATAATAAAACATCCATCCATCCATTTTCTTCCTCTTATCCGGGGTCGGGTCGCGGGGGTAGCAGCCTAAGTAGGGAGGCCCAGACTTCCCTCTCCCCAGCCACTTGGAGCAGCTCCTCTGGGGGAATCCCAAGGCGTTCCCAGGCCAGCCGAGAAACATAGTCCCTCCAGCGTGTCCTGGGTCTTCCTCTGGGTCTCCTCCCGGTGGGACATGCCCGGAACACCTCACCAGGGAGGCGTCCAGGAGGCATCCTAACCAGATGCCCGAGCCACCTCAACTGGCTCCTCTCGATGTGGAGAAGCAGCGGCTCTACTCCGAGTCCCTCCCGGATGACTGAGCTTCTCACCCTATCTCTAAGGGAGAGTCCAGACACCCTGCGGAGAAAACTCATTTCAGCCGCTTGTATCCGAGATCTCGTTCTTTCGGTCACAACCCAAAGCTCATGACCATAGATGAGGGTGGGAACGTAGATCGATCGGTAAATTGAGAGCTTTGCCTTTCGACTCAGCTCTCTCTTCACCACGACAGACCGGTACAGCGCCCGCTTCACTGCGGATGCTGCACCTATCCGCCTATCGATCTCACGCTCCAGTTTTCCCTCATTCGTGAACAAGACCCCGAGATAATAATAAAACATGTTTTGCAAAAAGACTTTAAAGGATAGTTGTACCTTATTAAAGTAGAGAAAAAAAAACAGTTGTTTTTATTGTCTAGTTCCCAGTATTAGACTATGAACATGAAAATCTTTGACCTTCAGGGCAGGGCCTAATGGTACATTTAGGCTGACTTGGGGGAGGGCCCCTTTACAAAGGTTTGCCTGGGGCCCCAAAATGTCTAAGTCCGCCACTGATCATAGTGAAGTGAATGTCTGCGTTCACACCGGAGGCCGTGGGCCCAAAATTTCCTTGCTCTGTGGTTTGGAAGGCTGGGGGGGAAAGAAAACAGAGCTGCCTCCATCGGGCCAATCAACAGCTGCTGGTAAACTCATTTTTGTGGCATGTAATCTAGAACAAGGATCGATTTCTGTTCTGCACCAGCATGGATACAGTTCACATAGTCGGGTTCCAACATTAAGAATAATTGCAGAATAGTGGATGGGGGGCTGCTCTCCACACAAAGACCCCCTGTTTTCTCCTATTCGAAGCCCAGCTCAGCAGGAAACCTCCCTCATTGACCTGCAGCCTGAAAGCGGCCATATTGACAGTCATCCGCGTTGAGCTGCAAGCGGCAGCTTTTTGATCCAAGCACATTTTGAGCAACAGAGATCCTTCTGTGGCTTAGGATGAGGAAGTCCTGGGGTGGATGGAAAAGTAAACGCACCCAGTAAGGATTGTGATTTTAACCTGAACGAGTGATACAAGATTTTCTTGTTAGTAAACGCTGGAATGCAGCTTTTACACTCCATGCTCTGTATTCCTGTTTTGAACCAGGAGCCCTACGATGTAAGACCTCTACAAGGAAATAAGTCGCAAGTGAAAGAAGTCATTAATAGCAACATCAAGATGAATGGATTCCTTTTGCACAAATAAAAAGAGAGGTGGTGGAAAGGCACTTTGTAATAAACCTTAGCACTTCATTTACTGAGCTCCAGCCTCTTTGCTATTTCCATCTCGCCGTTGTTTGTCCTTCCACCCTTGGTGTCAGGGTTGCTTTAATGACACTAATGGAAATGGTTGTCTCTGCTTCCCTCCCACACTCCCCCACCTTTTTCTTCTTCATCTTTATACAGTACCTCTATTCTGTGTCTCATTTTCAACTGAATCTTTCTCCCTCCCATCTCCCCAAACTCCTTTTTTCCATTGCCCATCTGTCACCAAGAGGCATCTGAGGGAAATAATAACGATCCAGGCACAGAAAGACTCAGTGGCTTCAATAAAACACATTAAATAAGGGGGTAAAATGCAGGGCCACAAGTGTTGGTCTAATAAAAACAGTCCTAATCAAACCGTAAATGTATCGTCAAGTTTTATTAAAAAGTGATTACAAGTTTAGGCTTGCTTCTTTTATTTATTGAGGAATGACATCTGGGTCCTTGAGCTATAATCAAAGAAGTGAAGAATTCTTTGTGCCTTACAATGAGGGCAAGATTTATTAACGCAAACTTGTTTTCAAAAATGCTTTTCAAAAACCTGAGCGTATTAAACTGGAGGAAACATGAATCTTTATTTAAATGATAAATGTTAAACTTCTACTAAAGTTGAACTGAAGGTCAGGTGAAGTAAAAAGACAAAATTATGTACATTTTTTCCTGATTTGAAACAGAACAGTGTCAGAGAAAATTTGGTGACTTGAATGCTACACTTGAGTTGCCTGAAAGATCTGCCTCCGATCAGAAACCCTGTGATTCTGGTTCTCCGAGCGTTTCCCTCAGCAGGACACGAGATGAGGAGTTGAAGCCAAGTCATGAAGAGACAGACCAAGTGACGGGGGAACACGCTAGCACCGAATCAACTGGCAGATTAAAAGAAAGGAGTATCCAACGTTTTCATCTCACAGCTCTTTGTCATCTTGGGCGTTTGCTGCCATCGCAAGCCTCCGGAGGCCCAGTGACAATGTGACAGATAGAGCCGGGCCGCTGCTAGAACAGCAGCTTGACTCACACTAAAAAGTGTTGTTCCAAAACAAAATGTCAGTCACTTTATAATAAGATGGAAAATCAATCACGCTTGAATGATTTGTTTTTTAGGGGAACTGGCAAATGCTTTGAATGCACAACTCCGGAAAAACATTTACACACGATTCAGACACGCAACAAAAACATTTAATAATGTGAAATGAGAGACACAAAGATGTAACGTCCCCCTTTTTGGTGTCATGATAAGATGTTCAAGTTTAATCTTTGATCATCTGTAAGAATTTCAGTGCAGCTTCCTCAGTCTAATATGCAGGACTCTGTGAATCTTTTAGAACATGGAAAACGACAAGAGAGCCAGAGTTTTATGTCAAAGATTAAATTTGTAGCAAAGCTTGGACTGTTGTAGAATGTATTAATATGTAGATGTGAGCTAATGAATCTGGACTTTTGTCAGGAATCTAAATGTTTTAATTTTGACTTGCAGCAGGAATGAGACAGCATTTTAACCATTGCTGCCTCCTGAAGTTCCCTGTCTGAGTGATGTGATGTGGGGAGGGGGATATGGGCCCATCATTTATGGTCCTTTTACATGGACTCAGCTCATTCCCACTCAGAGCCTGGGTTCAGAGTCTTTCCACAGGGTGGTCCCACCACTTTCAGCTCTGTTCTTAGGACCTCCTTTGCCGAGAGTCCAAGTGAGCCGAGTCGAGCTGAAGGTCGGTAGATGTCAGAGGACCGCAGGACATTAACTGGCCCGAGAAGGATATCTGTCAAGAGCATCTTACACACGAGAATCAAACAAACCATTTTTAAAACTTTGCAACCATAGCATTTGTTGTTGTATTTAAAGCGTCACTGACATGATTTTTACTATGCATAAAATTTGCTCAATAT
>JBBPBX010019619.1:8187-41638 GCA_038048925.1 Garcialebias charrua | reverse complement strand
CGTTTAGCTTCGGTTACCTCCAGCTTCGACAGCTGGCTTTGGACAGACCGTTTGTCCGATCAGAGATTGCTTCGCTCGTATAAATGAGCTGGAAACGGTCTGTGAACTCCGTGGACGTCTCAGGTGGACGAACGGATTGGCGGCCTGGATGTTGTTGGCACCCAGAGATAACAAGCTAAAACGCGGACGGACAGCTTGGCGGTTGGTGGCACCCGGAGCTAACATGCTAACGCTAGCCCCACCGGGGAGACGGAGCCGACGGGTGGCAGAGATACCTGCTGCGGCGAGAAACGGCTTCACCAGCTCCCAGTAAGTTATTAACTCTTTACCTTCATTATGGCTCCAAATGTATGGAGCTAACATTCAGTTACAAACAGTTTGGACAGCGTGAAGCAGCTGGAAGCTGCAGAGCTCGGACGTGCAACAAGCTAACATGCTAACAGACATGCTAACTATTTTTTTCCTTCATTATGGCTCCAAATGTACTGGATGTGTTTTTTGGTAATTATGAAGGGCACTGTGTTAGGATAGGCGAAGTGCTTGGTAACTTGGTAACTGTACAGTAACGTACATGTACGTGTATAAGTGGCGGCTCGTGTGTTTCTGACTTACGGCAATTTTCGACATGCGAACGGCCGTAGGAACGGAACTCGTTCGTAAGTCGAGGACTACCTGTAATTGTGTGTCATCAGCATAACAATGAAAGTGTATCCCATGCTGTTTAATAACTTTACCTAATGGAAGCATATATAAAGTAAAGAGTATTGGCCCATGAGCACTGAGCCCTGAGGAACTCCATGACTAACTTTGGTGTATAAAGAAGATTTATTATTTACATTTACAAACTGGAATCTATCAGATAGATATTATTTAAAACATTTTAGAGCTGTTTATGTAATCCCAATATCATATTCCAGCCTCTGAAGTAAAATATTGTGATCAACTGTATCAAATGCAGCACTGAGGTCTAACAGGACCAGTGTAGACACACGTCCATTGTCTGAGGCCATGAGAATATCATTAGTGACTTTTACTAGTCAGTTTCTGTGCTATGATGAGCTCTAAACCCTGACTGAAAATCTTCAAACTGATTACAGTATTTCTTTGCAGATGATCACATAACTGACCTGCAACTATTTTCTCTAGAATTTTTTAGATGAAAGTTAGATTAAATATAGGTCTATAATTGGCTAGGATTCCTGAGGCAAGGTTGTTTCTTAAGTAAAGGTTTAAATACATCAATTTTAAAGCACTGTGGTACGTAACTGTTTATTAGAGACAAATTAAGTGGATTCAAAATGTGGACATTAATTATGGTAAATACGTCTTTAAACAACCTGGTTGAGATGGGATCTAGCAGGGCCGGCCCAAGCCTCTTTGGGGCCCTAAGCAAAATTTGGATGGGGGCCCTCTGTTTCTACTAATAATAATAATAACAATAATAATAATAATAATGAATTTAATTTATAACGCACTTTTCATTAACGAAAATCTCAAAGTGCTACAAAGTGCAACAAAAATCAAAGATCAAATAAAAACAAGTGATAAAATCAAGTAAAATCAATGATATATCAACTAAGATCAAAGATAAAATCATGTGGAGGCAGAGTAGGCTCGCTTAAAAAGAAAGGTCTTTAAGCCTTGTTTAAAGTCAACCAGTGACTGTGGAGCTCTCAGGTAGTCAGGGAGGGAGTTCCATAGGCGGGGGGCAGCCACACAGAATGCCCGGTCTCCCATGGTCCTTAATTTGGTTTGTGGAATGTGAAGGAGATTACTGTTCTGTGATCATAGAGACCGGGTGGATGAATATGGAGCAAGAATGTAATAATGTGAATTACTGCAATCAACAGTCAGATGGTTTTATCATTCTCCCACCTGATAAAACATATTGCAACTCTGACAGTCCTTTTTAATGTATATATGTAATTTATTGCAGGGGTGTCAAACTTATTTTAATTTTGGACCACATCAAGTTCATGAATGTCCTCAGAAGGCCAGACATGGCAGAATGTATTGATAAAACTGCCTATGAATAAACTGGTAAAATCAAACTTTCTAAAAAATAAAATAAAACTTTGCCCATCATGCCTTTTGGGGAAGGAAAATGTATCCTTAATAGGCAGTGGTCCTCTCATCACCTGCTCAGTCCTGTTTACATCTGAGAGGAAAGATGGCCACTCAGCTGGGTCCATTGGCAGAGCTGATGATCCTTGATGTGGCTCGGACTTTGATGTGGAAGCTTCTGAGAAAGAGACAAAAGAAAGATGATGATTAATAATAACATATTATTTCAGCCAAAATATTTTAACAGTGCTCCTGCAGAATTTCACATAAGTTTGTGTAATAAATTGTTTATTTTAGCCACATAAAGCCACCGCTTCGGGGCGGCCGTGGTGTAGTGGTAATGGCAGTCGACCCCTGATCGGAAGGTTGGAGGTTCGAATCCCGCATCCGCCCACCATGTGTCGTTGTGTCCCTGGGCAAGACACTTAACCCCGAGTTGCTCCCGGTAGGTCTGGATGGCGCCTTGCAAGGCAGGCTACCACTACCGGTGTATGAATGTCTGAATGAATGGGTGGATGGCTGGTATTGTAAAGCGCTTTGGGGCTCCTCACAGGGGGCTGGAAAGCGCTATATAAATAAGCTCCATTTACCATAAATTATCATGCTCAACAGTCCACAACATATTGCCAACTGAAGCATAGTTAGTAAGCCGTTATTAATATGACTGATGTAAAACATTTGGCTATCAACTGTTATGTATTGTGAAGTTTTAATTATTGCTATCAAGCGTTAGCAAAAACACTGTTTTGAGCCAACAACAAAAAAGAGATAGTGCCAATCGACTCACATAAAATTAAAACTGTTATTAACAAGTACAAACTTGTTAATAACTTGTAACAAGTACAAACTCGCTTTCGCTTTCGTAAATGAGCCCTCGAGGCTCAATAAGATTTACCTGACTAAATAAAGGTTGAATGAAAAAAACACGGTAGAGCTAGCCAGCTAGTTATTTAGCTGCTGCACAAATATTTTTTGATAAGAGACGTACGTACTTTGTACAAACATACCTTTATCTTGCCGTTTTTTCTCTTTTTCTTTTTCCTTTTTTCAGCCCCTGAAGGATATATGCCCTTTTTTGCAACATTATCTAGCGTTAGTTACGTGTCAGGTGCTTAATTAGCTTGGATGCGGACTTCACATTGCGGCAAGGAGCTCTGTGAAGCCTGTGAAATGGGATACCGGGGCCCCCCCACTAAGGGGGTTCCCCAACCACCTGTCATTTCTTTCTTTCCTTACTACTAGAGCGATTTCTACATATTCAAGTATACATATACACACACAAATAATAATAATAATAATAATGAATTCAATTTATACCGCACTTTTCATTAATAAAAATCTCAAAGTGCAATATATGCATATGCAAATATATGATATATATGTTATATATATCATTATGAAAATAAAAATCTGAACTTTATGATGAAGTTGTGTGTAATAGAATCATATAATAAAAAAGAAATAAAATTTATAAAAACCCACAAAACTCAGCTCCTCTTTGGGGGCCCCTTGTGACCCTGGGGCCCCAAGCGGCCGCTTAGTTCGCTTATGCCGTGGGCAGGCGCTGTGTGGATGATTTGGATGAGGTTATTATTTTTGACAATTCAGAGAGCTCAACAGGACAAAAACAGTCCGGACACAAATCAGGTTCTAGTAGTATTTTTTAAAATTGCCTCATTGGATGGGGAATCTGAGGCAATAGCAGGAAGAGTTGTGTGATTTGTCTCTCTAATTAAAATAATTTTATTTATAAAGAATCTTGTGAAGTCATCACTGCTTATAGTTGTAGGAATACATGAATCAACAGATATCAGGATTTTCATTAGTCTTTCATTAGTCTAGTACTGAACAAAAACCTGTGGCTAATAGACAGTTCTAGTAGATATCTATTAATTAATATATTAGTTATTAGATATTACATTTTTGTTATTAATTTTCATCTTCAAATCACTTCTTGATCTGTTTCCTTCATACATCTCCTCCTACATGTCTCTGCGTGAGTGCAGATACAGCGTGCACTCTGAGGACATTATTACCTGCAATTCCCTCAGTGAGGACTGAACTTGTTAAAAGGTTCCTCTCCCACTCTGCTCCTGTTTCCTGGAATATCTTACAAAAAGATCTGAAGCTCTTGACCTAGATCTCTCTAAGCGGCTTCAAACATCTGTTAAGTTTCTGGGGAAAACCATTGCAGACGTTTCCTGTTTTTAGTTTTCTACATCGCCTTACAACCTAGCTGTTTTTGTTACAAATTTTAATACCATTTTATTTTCACTTGTTATTCTCAATTTGTACGCATCCTTTATGACTGTCTACTGTTGTCATCACTGTTAAATTTCAGGTCTCTCTTGTGAACGAGTCCCCGAGGCTCAGTGGGATTAACCTGCATAAATAAAGGTTGAATGAATGAAAGAATTAGAAGAGAGAGGAGAGGAAATATATTTGGTTGTATTAAATATTCTTACAATAACTTTTTTCAGACAGAGTGAGGGAACTAAAAATAGACAATTGTTAATAAAATTGTGTTTAGAGGTGGATTTGTTCAGGTTGGACTCCACTGAAAGCCTGACTGTCTGTCACTGGTTGTCAGGGATATAAAATGTTAGAATGTTTCTAATTAGGTTCACGTGAACATCTGTAAAGTTTTGGAGCTCAAAGCTGTTTTAAAATGGCTCCTGTCCCATTTACCGGTAGTCTTGGTCCTGCTTGGACTAGTTGTTAGTTCACACATGGGCATTATACAGGTAGTCCCCGACTTACGAGCGAGTTCCGTTACTACGACTATCTCGTAAGACGAAATCTCGTATGTCGGAACCCGAAACACGTGTTGCTCGTAAGTCCGGATTTTCGGTCGTAAGTCGGAAAATTTATGCTAGCGCTACTACAAACACTCGTTTTTCAACACAAACGTTCATATTATTTCATAAACATGCTCAGAAACTTGTTTACAAACGGTTAGCTAACACACTTTCATCTAAAAACACATAAAAGTGCTGTATTTTTTGTATGTTCTTTACAAATTTACTGCTCGTTAGTCAGCTCGTAAGTCCGGAACCTCGTATGTCGATGTGCTCGTAAGTCGGGGATTACCTGTACATACGTTGGGCCACAGGAGATCGATGACAAATCAAGAAACAAATACAATCATCTGGCATGTAAAACAAAAATATCTGCTTTTATTCTGAAACCAGCTTTTGATGTGCTTTTATTCTGAAGGTGAGTGGGTGTTTCTATTGTGTTTATATTATATTATATAACAGGTCTCACTTGTAAGTGAGTCTTGGAGGCTCAATGGGATTTATCTGTATAAATAAAGGTTGAATGGTCTCCAGTGTGGGCTGCAGCGTCAGGTGTCTCTCCACTGAGAGGATACTTTTTTTTTTTAGTTCCCGTCCTGTCAGCACAGTAAGAATAAGGAGACTGACACAATGTAGCGTTCAGGGGAGCTGGGGAAGCATGGATGGCGAAGTGATGGCTGGTTTTAATAACTTATGACAATATGAATATCAGATTAAACACAAAGAGTAATACAGAGCAGGCCCACATATCAGGAGCGTCACTATTCACACTGGAGCAGCTTTCAAAAAAGATTTGAACATTCAGAAAAAGTGTAGTCAGCACCATTTGGTTCCATCTCATAAACAAGAACCAGTGAGCTTTTCCCTGATGGGGGGAGAGTGGGGAGGCTTCTGCTATGTTCATCTTAACACATGAAGAAGGAGAACATTGGCACAGAAGATCCAGATCCTCTCCTGATGATCTCCTGATGCTGTCCTTCACCTAGCTCAGGTATTAAACATCTCAGTCATCAAATGCAGCAACAATTCATTTCAATGTAGAGAAAAAAAATCATCAAAGCTCTTCTATTTTATTAATTTGATGCTGGTGTTTAAAATGCTGCAAAGTAAGCAGATATTTATTACAAATGTTTTACCAGATGTTGAACATATTTAAATTCTCAGTATGATTGGTTCAGATTGTCATTATCCAGTTAGAGTCTACTCTTTTCAACTACGATAAATACATTCAGCTTTATTTGTCAGACCAGAGTTTAAGCTGTTGGTCCTGCACTCTGCTCTGGTTCTGGTTCTGGTTCTGGATGTGGTCCTTCGGGAACATCAACAGCCGACCCCTGTGTCAGCTCGTCCAACAGCTCAGACCTAAACATTACTAAGTCAGAAAAGTCTGTTTTCAAGAGCTATCTACATCAGGTAAGATAATAACCAATGATACGTTTAAAAACCCAGTTCAGAAGCATTCACCTTTACCCAAAATGTAAGCTCACATGTATTTCAGAGAAGTTTGATTCAGTGTGGTGTTCTCTGTTGTTGGGTCTGTTTGGTTTAGAGGTGGTTCCCGGAGCACTCAGGGTTTAGTTTGTGTGTTGCTCTCCTGCCTGCACTATTTCTTCCTGTTCTCTTGCTGGCTGAAGTCTGGAGAAATGTGGCTCTGAATACAAAGTAAGAGCAGACAGGAAGGAATGAGAGCACTTCACATCCAGCAGAGCTTCTCAACAAAACCTCTTGAGTAGATCAAACCAAAAGAACTCATTCTGGCCCCAGAGTCAGGGTTTGTGTTGTGTATTTCTTATTTAACTCATCTTCTCTGTGCATTCATACTTGTCTGTTTTCTTCTTTGTGCAGAAATGTTTGTATGTTTCTGCAAAAAATATCAAAAAGCTCCACTACTGCTATAACAAATTGTTAACAATACATAAAAAATAACATGGAGAAACAGGGTTTAGAGTTCGGATTTAGCTCTGAGAGAGAATAAAACTCCTCTTTAACAGTTTGAACATTGATTGAAAGCGTTCTTTATAATAAAATGACAAGTCGAGACAGGAAACATGTTGTTCTTCTTGGTTTATCAGCAGCTCAACCTTTAGCAATTGTTTAAAATCCTGTGAGGAAAAAGAGAGGTCTGACTTGATTCCTGGGGGGAAACGTTTTTCAGACCAGAGCATGAGCTGGGCGTCACCCATCACTTCCTGTTTAAATGGAAGTTGTTTACTGGGAGACCCCAGCTATCATCCTCTGCAGGACAGCAGGCTCCACTGAGCCACGCTGTCATTCGGGAACACTAGCCCACAACATTAACGTAACATTAAAAACAACACCAGAGGGGAACCGTCAGGCCTCCAGTTATATTGTAACATCCTGTTAAAGACTAGTGTCAATTACACTTTGAAGTCTTGGCGTGATTAGATCACTTTACTTTCACTTTCACAATTCAGCCACTGACTGACAGGACGGGCTTCTCCTCGTTTTCTCAATCAGGTACGTCTGACTCATGTCATTTATTACCGTCTCTCAGCCTGAACATAAACCAACCCAACCCTGAACGCAACAACCAACAAGGACAACCCGTCTGAACACACAACCTGAAAAAGTCCAGTCTGTTCCAAGACTACCCAGAAGGCCCTGCGCTTCTCTCAGCCTCCCGTCTGCAAGAAAAACGTGCACTTTCAACAATTCACACAGAAATTTTAGCCACAGAACTCAAAGTTTCTGTAAAATTTCATGAAGTAGTGAAACGAACGTTATAGTGTTGCTGTCTGCTGCTGCCTCCACCGATCACGTCTGGTCACGTGCACATACAGTATTGGAAGCCAACAACACGCCTAACAGACTCTTCGAGACATGCCTACAACAAACAGAGACAAGTTTGTGAGTTTTGCTAGTGGACTTAAAGCTGGCAAAACCTCATTTAGTAGAAGCTAATTCAGCTAACAGTTTCCAAAGTTAGCCAAAAATGCTAATCTGCTAAATGTAAATAACTGTTAGCGGATTAGCGGAACTGTGCCAAACACTGCTCCCAACAAAACAAAGCCTTCTGTTTGCTCCCGCCTGATGTTTCTACTGAGACTCCAGTGCAGGAGTTGGCATAAGTTATTTTATCCATCTGCTTGTCCATCCAACCATCCATCCATCCATCCACATGTTTTTGGTGCCTGACTTGGTGACAGGTACCATATTTTTCGGAGTATAGGTTGCACCTGAGTATAGGTCGCATTGTCCAATTATTGCCCAAAAATTGGAAAAATCCATATGGTCGCACCTGAGTATAGGTCACACCTACGTCAAAATGTGGACCGTGTTTAGCTCTGCTGCAAATGTATCTTCCACAGGAGCGCACAGCAAGGCTTTTAAGAAGATTAACACTTAAAAACAATTAATTGTTTGATAAAAAATTATAGCAAATATGTGTCTGAGCTGAACTTTTCTTTAATAAATGAATAATTTTAGCAGGATAAACACCTAAAAATATATTTGTTAGCTGACATTATTGTAAGAGTGTGTCTCAGTTTAATTTTTGTTAATAAATGATTACAAATCAGCTTATTTTATAAAAAGCCATATATAGGTCGCACCTGACTATAGGTCGCAGGCCATGAAAAAATGATTAAAAAAAGCTGTGACCTATAGTCCGGAAAATGCGTTATTGGTTTTCATCAGAGTTAACACAAGTGTCAGACAGTCATGTGTCCTCTCATGCTGAGAAAACCCACAGAGGCACAAGGTGAACATCGTCGACACTGAACTGAACAAACTGCAGTCTGTTTGTTACATAAACCCTTGAGTCATGTCATGTCATGTAAGTCTTTGATGAAAAATAAGTAAAAAATTAGTTATTAGAAGAGCTGACATCTGCTTCAGAATTGGAAACAAAATCAACTTTTTGTCTAAAACTATTTGTTTTGGTCAAAATATTTTAGAGCGACATGCATTGATTTTATTTTTTGTTTTATTTAGCAGGGCACAATAACACAGTTGGTTGAACTGTTTGTTGCCTCTCAGTGGGAAGGTTGCTGGTTCAAATCCCAGCCAGGGGCCTTTCTGGTTGGAGTGTGTATGTTCTCTCCATGCATGGGTTTTCTCCAGGTACTCCAGTTTCCTCCCACAGACCAAAAACATGCATGTTAGACTGATTGGTGACTCTAAATTGTCTCTAGGTGAGGGTCAGAGAGTGAATGTTTGTTTGTCTCTATGTGTCCCTGTGATCGACTGGAGACATGTCCAGTGTGTCCCTTGCCTGACACTGACTGCTGGGCATGGGCACCAGTGACCCACGTGACCTAAAAAGGAAGAAGATGGTATAGATAACAGATCTATGGATGCATTGTTAAAAGTTTTTTTGAACATAATAATCTTAGTTCATAAATTTTTATGTTGTAAATATTTCAAATATCCATCTATCCATTATCTTTACCCGCTTCTTGCATTTTAGGTCACGGGGTATTTCAAATATATTGAATCCAATTTTCAGACTGCTGGATAATAATGGGCTAATTAGTTTATGATGGTGAGTGAGCTGGGAATTGGCAGACTGCCACAAAGGGTTTCTACATTTAGCAAGCTTATCAGCCAGCTCTCAGAGCTAAACACTAGGATCACATTCCCGTGACTGCAAGATAGCTTGGACACAATTAGAACAGTTACACACAAATATTTAGCATAACTGACTTTTTCTGACTGTGACTATAACACATTGGCAGACAAGAAGCAGGAAGAAACCATCTGCAACATGAACAAGCAACGCTGACCAACGTTAACCTTATATGTCCTCTAATGCTTGTCAAAACTTTGGAAAAGACAAAGAAAAAATCTGCTTTAACTTTAACTGGTTTAGTAAACATCTTGTTCAGTGTAATACTATCAATCAGTGACTAAATCCACCTGGTAAACGGTAGCCTATACTTGGTTCCCTTATCTGCAGTCCACTCAGTGCAACATATGACTATGGGAATTGCGCTGCCACGCGGTTCACCTGAAGTAATACATTCACGCCTTGAAAAGGCAGGTGGGCGTCAGCGTCATCAAAAAGGCCCCGCCCTCTTAATATAAAAGAGACTGACGCCCAGCCTCCATACTCTTTTATGCCCTTCACCTCGCTTACACCTGAACTTCGTGGGACTCTCTGTGACTCGACTGGAGGTGAGCTCGCTCCCCCGCCTTGAGCGCACAGAGAAATTTCCTACATACTGCTGGGTTAGCGAAAGCTAGCCCAGTGCCTTTTGTTTAACCTCAAGGTTTTTTCTTCTCTCTTTGCAGCTTCGCTCGACGGCGCTAACTGCGTCACTCGCTACCTAGCTAACGGAGTTAGCGGGCTAGTCAACAAGAGCGACTCGACGAGAGGACGTCTCCGGACCACGTTAGCTACAGCTAACGAGCTCAACTCTTCTCAGCCATGGCTCCAGAGAAGG
The DNA here is from genome assembly GCA_038048925.1 of Garcialebias charrua. NCBI lineage: Eukaryota > Metazoa > Chordata > Actinopteri > Cyprinodontiformes > Rivulidae > Garcialebias > Garcialebias charrua. The sequence goes on along the minus strand of JBBPBX010019619.1, from coordinate 31,371 downwards.
GAAAGCGAAAATCCAAAAATTCTAAGAAGACCAGCAGGCCAACGAGCCCCAGCTCCCGAGCCTGCCCCAGCAGCTGTGGCTACTCCCTTTAGGCGACGGACACCCACGAGGCCTGTCCCGTCTGCCTGGGGATGTTGCACGCTAAGACAGCGCTGGAATCCCCCGAGTCCTGCCCTCATTACAACCAGATGCTTGAAGCCATGAGGAAGCGTCGCGTGGACATTGTGGTCAAGGCCATGGGTGGCACCGTGACGGCGCGGGACCCAGACCTCACAGAGGCGCTCACTGCCACACCGGAGCTTGAGGCCGTTGAACTGGAGGACAGCGGCCACGTTGACTGGGGGGACAGTATGGACATGGTGGCCCCCGTCGGGGACTCCACCGTCAAGTTTGATACGAGAAGCCTGTTACGCGCAGACGAGCTCTCGCTAACAGCCTTGGGTGAAATATCAGATGACAAAGCTGAAAACGAGGACGAGGGAGAAGACGAGGACTTCTCCCAGAGCCCAACAACAGCTCACCCAGAGACTGATGTCTCCATCCCCGCTCTGTTCAACCTGTGTCGTAGAACGGCGGACACGCTACGGATCAGCTGGCCAGAACCCCCACCTCGACAACAGGTAATGAGGTTGATGGGGAACTACCTCTTCGCCAAGCAGCAGTCGGCCACGAGGCACAGGATACCGATTTTTCCGGATTTTCTGACGGAGTTGACTCACACCTGGGCTGAACCCAGGGCTCCCATGCTTCTGCCTCTCTCCCAGTTCCTTGATGTTGTCGGCATGGAGGCAGCAGGAATAGCCACCGTCCCATAGATGGAAGACATGCTGGCGGCCCACTTAGCCCCCAGGACATCGGGTTCCAAGCCAACTCTGCCCAGCAAGGCCTTCCGCGCCTCGCCCTCCCATCTCGAAAAATGTTACCGAGCTCAGGACCTTGCGGTCCGTGCCATGAACGATTCGGCCATGATGCAGGCCTACCTGGCGGAGAAGCTACAGGAGCTCCAGCAGACAACAAACAAAAAGAATGCGGCAGAGATCCTGGAGGAAGCCCGCAAGGAGACAGACTTTGTCCTCCGGATGATGGGGACCGTGGTCATCGCTCAGGGGAGATGCATGGCTGAAGTGGTCATCGCCCAGCACCATTTGTGGCTGACCTTGACAGACCTGCCGGAGGGCCAGCGGTTCCCGTTCCTTCACCACCTGATTGAGCCATCAGGACTCTTCAGAGGGGCTCTGGAATGCATCCAGAGCAGGCTGGAGCAAAGATGAAAACAGGCTAAGGCCCTGCGCGAGGGGATGCCGAGAAAAGCTTTTGCGCCCCCCAGAGATGCCAGTGGGAGCAGAGCCGTGCAGCCCCGACACCGCTCAGCCACACGCCGTCCCCCACAGAAAAGGCCAGCGTTCGACGGGGAGCAATGGCCGAGACCCGCAGCAGGACCGCCTCAGGCTGGCCAGGCATGGACCAGGAACAGGTTCGTTCCTCACCAAGCGGTTCCGCCAAGGTCTTCCTCAACGAACCGGGACAGAAGGCAGAAGTTGGCCTGACGAAACGGGACCACTTCGCAGTTTTACAGATTTGCCCGCCCATGTGGTACGGGAACCCAGACTTTTAAATCCAGACTTTATGTGTGAAATGCAGCAAAAAGCTGGTGACATTTGTGTATGTACAAAACATGTTTCTGTTGTGCGTGTAAAAAAGACAATTTGAAAATAAAGTTTCAAAAGCACATCCTACCCTATGTCTTGACCCAAAAAAAACACAGCACCATTTTTATGAAAACAGTCTCGATAAAGGGAGAGGGCAATCACCCCTTCTCCCTCGTGAAACACAAGGTGTCAGGCAAGATAATGAGCCTCAGCGGGACGTCAGGAGTCGGTCTGGCACAGGCAGACTTCCTGGCGATCGCTGGTGGACAGGTCAGCTCATCGAAGGGTGAACAGGTGGGGGTCACTGCTCCCCCTCCCGTACCCTTGACACAAAAATAACCCAGAATACACATGCCCCACAGGCTCAGCGCACACGCTCAGGCCTGGAGGGCGTGTCGTCCAAACATGTGGGTCATGTCAACTGTCAGTTGGGGCCTCCGGCTGCAGTTCCACAAGCGGCCACCCCCTTTCACGGGGGTGCTGCTGTCCAACATAAACCCAGACCGTGCCCACGTTCTAAGGGAAGAAATCTCTACAATGCTAGAGAAAGGAGTAATAAATGTTGTTCCAACCCACAATGTACACAAAGGCCATTACAGCAAGAACTTCCTTGTGCCAAAACGAGACCAGGGCTTAAGGCCTATGTAACCCGGACAAATATTTTAGTACATTGATTAAATTTATAAAATAGGTAACGGTTTAAAGAAAATCTAAAAACTCCTAAGTTAAAACCCCACAACCTAAAGACCCTTCGATACTTCTTAGGTTTTTGTGGATACTATAGACGATTTATCAAAAGCTACTCGTCAATAGTTCGCCCTCTGACAGACCTTACCAAGGGGTACGCCCCCACACAACAAGGGAAAATTCCTAAAAAGAAACATAAAAATTCCTACCTGTATGAGAGAGAACCATTTGGAGACAGATGGGATGAGTCATGCACTGAGGCTTTTGAACAGGTCAAACATTGTCTCACAAATGCTCCAGTATTGGCTTTTGCTAACCCAAACAAGCCATACGTGTTGCATGTTGATGCAAGCCTAAGTGGACTTGGGGCTGTCCTTTATCAAGAGTACCCAGAAGGGCTGAGACCAGTGGCATTTGCCAGTCACAAACTAAGCCCCTCTGAAAGAAATTACCCCATTCATCAATTGAAGTTCCTATCCTTAAAGTGGGCAATAGTTGAAAAGTTCCATGATTATTTATATGGAGCCCGTTTCACAGTACGCACTGACAACAACCCACTTACGTATGTCCTCACCACTGCTAAACTCAATGCAACAGGACATCGGTGGTTGTCGGATCTGTCTGTGTATGACTTTGATATAATCTATAGGCCAGGACGAAACAATATAGATGCAGATCTGTTATCCAGGATAGAACTTAGAGATGATGCAGAGTGGCAAAGTATTTCACACTCTGGTGTTAAGTCAATCTGCCAGCGTGTTGGGGTTCTTGACTCTTTTAGATACTCACCCGCATACATTAAACAACTTGGAGCTTCTTCTGCTTGCATACCTGAAGTGTATGCTTACCCAACATGCATGGAGCTCAACACCTTAAGTCAAATGTCCCGAAAAGAGCTGTTCACAGCAGAAAGTCAAGACCCAGTAATAAAGACTACAATGTAGGCCATGAACTCTGGCAAATGGCCAGAAGATGTGAAGTCTAATCCTGAGATGAAAGCCCTGAAAAGAGACATTGCAAAGCTAATCATGAAAGATGGACTGCTACACCGTGTGAGTACTAGTCATACAGGAACACAAACAAACCAACTTGTACTGCCAACTGAGTTCAGGACAGTTGTGCTTAAGTCAATGCATGATGACCTTGGCCACCTAGGAGTGGAGAGAACAACCGACATGCTCAGGAGTAGGTTCTTCTGGCCCAGAATGGCCATGCACGTGGAGCAGTACATCAAAAACTGTGGAGAGTGCATCCTTAGGAAAACACCATCTCAAAGAGCTACACCCCTACACCAGATTGTGAGTACAGGCCCCATGGATCTTGTCTGCATAGATTTCCTTTCTATGGAACCCGACTCAAAGGGAATAAGCAATGTGCTTGTGGTAACAGACCACTTTACAAGATATGCCCAAGCTTTTCCCACTAGAAATCAAACAGCCCTTACAGTTGCCAAAACTCTTGTGGAAAAGTATTTTATTCACTACGGCCTGCCTTCACGTATTCATTCGGATCAAGGCAGAGACTTTGAGTCCAGACTCATTAAAGAACTTCTACAAATGCTGGGAATCCCGGACAACACTGTACTGTATCATCCCCAGGGTGACCCGCAACCAGAACGGTTTAATAGAACCCTACTGTCAATGTTAGGTACCTTGAATCAAGGAAAGAAGCGTTAGTGGAGCCAGCATGTTGTCCCTCTTGTACATGCTTACAACAGTACCAGATGCGACTCCACTGGTTACTCCCCATATTTCCTTATGTCTGGGCGAAAAGCCAGACTCCCTGTTGATCTGTGCTTTGGTACCTGCTCTGATGACAAAGGAGTAACCCAGCATTCAGCTTATGTTACACAGCTGAAAGAAGACCTACAAAAGGCTTATAAAATGGCTACCGATGTCTCCAACAAGACTTACCTTCGCAACAAGAAAGCCTATGACAAAAGATTGGGATTCCAGAACCTTCAACCAGGAGACAGAGTCTTGATAAAGAACCTTGGTTTGAAAGGAAAACACAAACTTGAAAATCGTTGGAATAATAATCCCTATGTCATACTTGAGCAACTGCCAAACTTACCAGTGTACAAGTTGAAACTCCAAGATGGCAGTGGAAAAGTGAAAACACTACACAGAGATAATCTCTTACCAGTTGGAGATCTTGTGAGGTTCCCTATGCCAGATGTAGTGGAAAAGCCTCCTACACAAAGAAATCTTCGTAACAAGCATATCCCTGTAGACCATTCAGCAGAAATGGAAAGTGAGCTGTCATCTGAGTCTTCCGAGTTTCAGTATGCAAGACCGCAAAGATCCTACAGAACGTACCTTGAACAGATACTCAAGGAGAGGAATGAAAGCAGTCATGACATACCTGAACAAATTGACAGAGACATGAGCGTGAATGACTATGTCTCAGAAGGAGAACATCCTGTTGAAGAGCAAGTTGGTACCTCTGAATCAGACTCAGAGCCTGAACTTGCCACAAGTGAAGAAGATGCACGACAACCAAGTCCATACAACGAAGTACAGGCACAAACAACATCTAGACCCAGATGTAAAATTAAACCTGTCATCAGACTTACTTATGATCAACCAGGTAAATCTAGAGATCAACCACTTACTATAGTACATAGAGGTGTTACCATACACATTGGTAAAACTTAAACCTTGTCGTAGATGTACTTGTTTGACCAATGAGGACATTGGACATTTAGAAGGGGGAGGGTGTAACCCGGACAAATATTTTAGTACATTGATTAAATTTGTAAAATAGGTAACGGTTTAAAGAAAATCTAAAAACTCCTAAGTTAAATATGTTGTAAATATAGCTACAATTGTATTTCATTTATTTATGTTGTAAAATGCTTAAACACTGTTTAAAATACACAAGTGTAAGTTAAAAGCAAGAAAGCATAACATTTTGTTGCTTGTATTTCATTTCTGCTTTATTGTGAAAAGCCAAAAGGAAGTGTGAGCAGTCAGGTTTTGAGCTTAATGAGAGCCAAGCACACCAGAGGCAACAGGTGTACTGCAGCTTGGACTAATTAAATAAGTTTCCTGATTGCTAACTCAGGGGTTGTCAGTGGAGACTTGTTTGATGGTTTTTGGGACTACAAGGGACAATTTCAGCTCAAAGTTTGTCATGCAGTTCTGTGTTTTTGCACTTTGAGGCAGTTTAACATTAAACATTTACCATTCACTAGTTCAGTGAATGCTGTACAGTAAATCTAGTTTAGCTTACTCGGCTTACTAAGGCCGAGGCCATGGTCTTGAGCCGGAAAAGGGTAGCATGCCCTCTCCGGGTCAGGGAGGAGGTCCTGCCCCAAGTGGAGGAGTTTAAGTATCTCGGGATCTTGTTCACGAATGAGGGAAAACTGGAGCGTGAGATCGATAGGCGGATAGGTGCAGCGTCCGCAGTGAAGCGGGCGCTGTACCGGTCTGTCGTGGTGAAGAGAGAGCTGAGTCAAAAGGCAAAGCTCTCAATTTACCGATCGATCTACGTTCCCACCCTCATCTATGGTCATGAGCTTTGGGTTATGACCGAAAGAACAAGATCTCGGATACAAGCGGCTGAAATGAGTTTTCTCCGCAGGGTGGCTGGACTCTCCCTTAGAGATAGGGTGAGAAGCTCAGTCATCCGGGAGGGACTCGGAGTAGAGCCGCTGCTTCTCCACATCGAGAGGAGCCAGTTGAGGTGGCTCGGGCATCTGGTTAGGATGCCTCCTGGACGCCTCCCTGGTGAGGTGTTCCGGGCATGTCCCACCGGGAGGAGACCCAGAGGAAGACCCAGGACGCGCTGGAGGGACTATGTTTCTCGGCTGGCCTGGGAACGCCTTGGGATTCCCCCGGAGGAGCTGCTCCAAGTGGCTGGGGAGAGGGAAGTCTGGGCCTCCCTACTTAGGCTGCTACCCCCGCGACCCGACCCCGGATAAGCGGAAGAAGATGGATGGATGGATGGAATTTGCATTTTATTCCACTATTAACAAATAGAGCCACTCCACCACTTCTTTTATTTTTTTGGTTCATATGATATAATTCGTACCCTTCACTATGAGCATTATTTATGTTTTCATCATTTAGCCAAGTCTCTGACAGTGCTATTGATGTAAAAGTTCTGTTTACAGGTAATTGTTTTAAGTAATCTGTTATCTTGGATATATTTGCATTTATACTTCTACTGTTGAAATGAATAATAGAGAGACGTCCATTTGTCATGTTGATATTGTTGAACTGCTCTTCATTATAATATCAATCGGAAGGTTGGCGGTTCGAATCCCGGTTCCCCACACCATGTGTCGTTGTGTCCTTGGGCAAGACACTTAACCCCGAGTTGCTCCCGGTAGGACTAGAAAGCACCTTGCATGGTAATCTGCCACTACCGGTGTATGAATGTGTGTAACATTCAATGTGTGTAGCACTTTGAGATTTTCACTAATGAAAAGTGTGTTATAAATTGAATTCATTATTATTATTATTATTATCACTATATTTTATAACTGGAAAGAAATTTGTATCAATTACATCTTCAACATTATGTATTTTATATTCTGAGTCTTCGTACATTGTCATGTTTCAATGTATTTGTTCATTAGACCTTTTATTTTGTCGATTTTTGTGTGCGAATTATTTCAATGATTTATAATTTGTCATCTCCTGAGCTCATCTAAGTCTTTTCATATCCTTCAGTTCTTTTATTTTAGCATGTGATCCTTCCTGTGCTTTGTTCCAGATATTTCCATTTCTTGTCCATGTTGATACAATTTTTTTCTCTTTTTTTAACAACCTTGCTTCACGTGCAATATTGCCATTTTTTTGTTAGATGTTCATTTATATAAACTTTTGTTCCCTTCAGTTAGGGCCGAAGTACCCACCCGTAACTCCCATTTTACTGGTGGGTAATTCACGTTTCCCCGAAACGGGCAATCAGGACGATAATGACCTGCATTACCATAGTAAATACAGAGATTAGTGCTCATACACTGCTGTCTCTCTTCAGGAGATTATGCGCCCAACCTGCATGGGTTCAGGTTCAGGTAGGGTGAAAGTGTTTACTTCGGGAACTGGCGGTAAAATGTTGAGACTAGGGACCGGGGGAGGTTGGGTCTTGTAATTCACTCTAAACTGCTTAAAGACGTAAGGCTCACCTGGGAGGGTTGCAAACCCGGAAGTGTAAGGTCTCTGGGAGTTGTAGTTTGACTCTCTCCTTCTCTCCCAGAAGTGGTCATCAATAGTGATGGCGAGGTCGATTAATTGATCAAAACTCTCAGGTTCGTCCCATGTGGCGAATTGGTCCTTGAGGTGATCAGACAGAGAGTTTAAAAAGGTACCGTGTAAGGCTAGCTTGTTCCATCCAGTCTGGGCTGCGAGGATCCGGAATTCCAAGGCATATTCAGAGACCGCACGACGGCCCTGACGTAGGCTTAACAGGTACTTTACGGCATTTGGTGCCTGCAGGGGACGATCAAAGTTCCTGCAAAACTCTTTCAGAAGTTGTTCGTAGGAAGCAGGGGGGTTAACATGACTTTGGAGAAATGAGTTGGCCCATTGAAGAGTGTTACTTTTAAGTTGACTGATGAAATAAATTATCTTAGCTGCGTCCGAGGAATAAAGGGAAGGAGCCCCTTCGAAGGTGAGTCTACATTGTAGCAAGAACCCTCCACACTGGTCGGGTCTCCTGCTAAGAACTCAGAGGGCTTTACGATTAGTTGTTGGACCGGGGAAACTGGACCAGGAGTTTCGTGAAGGACAACGGGAGTCGATGGAATGGTAGGAGCTGGAGAGGAAGAGGGTTGAAGTTGTTGTTTAATAGAGAAGACCAAACCTCCGATTTCTTGTAGGTTGGATTGAGCGGTACATTGTTGGGTCAGGACTTGCTGCAACATTTCATCTAATTTGTTGATCCACTCCACCTGAGAGACGGCAGGGTTTTGCTCGCTCCTGGTCTCATTCTGGGTCTTATCTGGCTGGGACATTTCTGTTATAAACTCAAGGAACCCAGATTAGTATGAGACCCGGAATGAGACAGACACAGGCAGGTACAAAATAACAGTTTATTATTTACAGTGAATAATAAAACAAAGCTTCTCTGCAAATCCTGAAAGAGGGGGAAGATGGTCAGAGAGGGGTTCACAAGAGAACAGGTAGTGATTTAGATGTTGTTCTCTCTCTAACAGGTTGAGGTGCAATGTTTGGTCCAACCTTCAATCCTTAGGAGAGTTTACAGAGAAGGAACAGGTCCAAAGTCCAGTTGGATGAGGAAGGCAGGCAATATAGAACTATATAGACAATATACAACAATATAGAACTGATTGAGAATGAGCGGATTTGATACCTGGACTATTGAGAATTAACTTTCTTGTCTTGAACCACTTTGGACATGTCTGCCTGCCTGGGAGGAGTCGACGAGGGACAAGCCCCCAGAAACCATCTTGGCTACAGCAAACTGGTTGGTCCACTTAAGTTGTTTACTTGGTGGGGTAGCTTCAGTTTGCTTTGGACTACTCTGACTGACGAAGCCCTCTGGAGTGAGGGTGAAACGTTTCTACTAAAAAGAAACTGTCCAGATGAACTGATTGAGAATGAGCGGATTTGATACCTGGACTATTGAGAATTAACTTTCTTGTCTTGAACCACTTTGGACATGTCTGCCTGCCTGGGAGGAGTCGACGAGGGACAAGCCCCCAGAAACCATCTTGGCTACAGCAAACTGGTTGGTCCACTTAAGTTGTTTACTTGGTGGGGTAGCTTCAGTTTGCTTTGGACTACTCTGACTGACGAAGCCCTCTGGAGTGAGGGTGAAACGTTTCTACTAAAAAGAAACTGTCCAGATGAACTGATTGAGAATGAGCGGATTTGATACCTGGACTATTGAGAATTAACTTTCTTGTCTTGAACCACTTTGGACATGTCTGCCTGCCTGGGAGGAGTCGACGAGGGACAAGCCCCCAGAAACCATCTTGGCTACAGCAAACTGGTTGGTCCACTTAAGTTGTTTACTTGGTGGGGTAGCTTCAGTTTGCTTTGGACTACTCTGACTGACGAAGCCCTCTGGAGTGAGGGTGAAACGTTTCCACTAAAAAGAAACTGTCCAGATGAACTGATTGAGAATGAGCGGATTTGATACCTGGACTATTGAGAATTAACTTTCTTTTCAAGGCAGGCAACTGGTTTGAACAAGGCACGAGGGAAACCAGGATGGGTCACGAGGAGAACCAGGATGGGTCACGAGGAGAACCAGATCAGAGCACGAAGGAATCAAGCCAGGATCAGGCGAATCAGAGCCGAGGAGTCAGGAACACTGGAGACAAGAGAAACGGGTGAACAACTCTTTTCACTAGAAATGTTTAGGCCGGAAGCACAAATATCATGAGATGGTGATATGCTCTGGACTGCATCACTGCAGCACTGGACTGTAGCCTTAAGTAGAGAGAGATCCTCATGAGATTGATGACCGCCAGGTGTTGATGATCATTGGCCATCTTGGAGGAGGGGCTGCAGGCAGTGGTACTCTTACAACTTCCTGTTACTGCACATGGGAATACCTCGGTAAATGTCACCATACCCATACCATACCATTTTATTTATAAAGCACTTTAAACAGGAACAAGTCCACACCAAAGTGCTGGACAAACAAACACGCACACTTTTACCCATGGAGCTCGGCCGGGCACAACCCAAAGAGGAGACATGGGTCCCCCTTCCCATGGGCTCACCACCTGTGAGAGGGGCCAAAGGAGTTGGGCGCAATGTGAGATGGGTGGTGGCCGAGGGCAGGGATCCTGGTGGTCTGATCATTGGCAACAGAAGCTGGCTATTGGGATGTGGAATGTCACCTCTCTGGCGGGGAAGGAGACTGAGCTGGTGTGTGAGGTTGAGAGGTTCCGGCTAGAAATAGTTAGACTCACCTCAATGCATGCCTCTGGCTCTGGAATCAGTTTCCTTGAGAGGGGTTGGACACTCTTCCACTCTGGAGTTGTCCCTGTTGAGAGGCGCCGAGCAGGAGTGAGTATACTTGTTACCCCCTTTCTTGGTGCTTGTATGTCGGGGTTCACTCCAGTGAACAAGAGGGTAGCCTCCCACGCACAAACAACACGAAAAACATAAAAACATTGCAGATCATAAATCAAACGATCCAATACAAATCAGCTGGCATTGAAAGCGATGGAGTAGTAGTGAGTTTTTAACCGGGATTTGAAAACTGAGAGGGAGGGGGCCTGTTTGATGAGCAGCGGTAACTCGTTCCAGAGTCTTGGGCCTGCTACAGAGAACGCCCTGTCACCCCTGCGCTTAAGGCGAGTTTCTGGAACTATTAAGAGTACCTGATCCTCTGACCTCAAAGCACGTGGAGGGACATATGGGTGTATCAGATCCGAGAGATAGGCGGGGGCGAGACTGTTCAGCGATTTGTAGACATACATGAGAATTTTGAATTGGATTCGAAGATGAACCGGTAGCCAGTGAAGGGAGGCCAAGACTGGTGTAATGTGCTCTCTTTTGCGTGTGCTGGTTAAAAATCGGGCAGCTGCGTTCTGAACCAGTTGTAATCGTGCAATGGTGGCTTGACTGACGCCAAACAGAAGTGAATTGCAGTAATCAAGCCTAGATGTAATGAATGCGTGAATCACTGTCTCCAGGTGCTTTTTGGATAATATGGGCTTCAGCTTAGACAGACGTCTCAGCTGGAAAAAACAGGATTTGACGATCATGTTTACATGACTGTTGAGTTTCATGGAAGGATCCATTATCACTCCCAGATTTTTGACTTTTTGTTTTTCGGATAGGGGTAGAGCAGACAGGTCAATGCAGTGGTTTGAGGTTGTGTCATTGGGAAGGAACAATATGGCTTCAGACTTCTTATCATTGAAGCTTAAGAAATTTAAAGCCATCCAGTCCCTGATGTCAGCCAGGCAGTCGAGCAGAGGTTGAATAGAGCCTGTACCATTTTGTCTTAGGGGGAAGTAGATTTGACAGTCATCAGCGTAGAAGTGGAAAGGTATATTGTGTTTCCGGAAAATAGCACCGAGTGGCAGCAGGTATAAGGAGAACAAGAGAGGACCCAGGATGGACCCCTGCGGAACCCCCCATTTAAAAGCCGCCACTGCAGAAGTAAAATCATTGATGGACATCTCAGAGGTGTGATTTTTTTTTTAATATTCTAACAATGTTACCCCTCCCTGGACTGCCACCTTACCATGGTGGAGTGTGAGTGTCCCAATGATTCTAGGAGCTGAAGCCCTTTGTAGGGTCACCCATGGCAGACAGGTCCTAGGTGAGGGACCAGACAAAGTGCAGCCCAGAGACCCCTATGATGAGGAAAGTAGATGGAAACCATATTCTCTTGCCCAGACATGAGTCACTGGGGCCCCACTCTGGAGCCGGGCCTGCAGGTGGGGCACACTGGCGAGTGCCTGGTGGCTGAGCTTTTACCCATGGAGCTCGGCCGGGCACAACCCAAAGAGGAGACATGGGTCCCCCTTCCCATGGGCTCACCACCTGTGAGAGGGGCCAAAGGAGTTGGGCGCAATGTGAGATGGGTGGTGGCCGAGGGCAGGGATCCTGGTGGTCTGATCATTGGCAACAGAAGCTGGCTATTGGGATGTGGAATGTCACCTCTCTGGCGGGGAAGGAGACTGAGCTGGTGTGTGAGGTTGAGAGGTTCCGGCTAGAAATAGTTAGACTCACCTCAATGCATGCCTCTGGCTCTGGAATCAGTTTCCTTGAGAGGGGTTGGACACTCTTCCACTCTGGAGTTGTCCCTGTTGAGAGGCGCCGAGCAGGAGTGAGTATACTTGTTACCCCCTTTCTTGGTGCTTGTATGTCGGGGTTCACTCCAGTGAACAAGAGGGTAGCCTCCCTCCGCCTACATGTGGGGGGATGGATTCTGACTGTTGTTTGTGCTTTTACGCCAAACAGCACTTCAGATCAATCACCCTTTTTGGAGTCCTTGGAGGGGGTACTGGAGAGTGTGCCTTCTGGGGACTCCCTTTTTCTGCTGAAGGATTTCAATTCTCATGTGGGCAATGACAGTGAGACCTGGAGGGGTGTGGTTGGGAGGAATCCTCCCGCTGGTCTGAACCTGAGTAGTGTTCTGTTATTGGACTTCTGTGCTCGTCATGGATTGTCCATAACGAACACCATGTTCAAGCATAAGGTGTCCATATGTGCTCTTGGCACCAGGACACCCTAGACCGCTGTTCGATGAGCAACTTTGTTGTTGTCTCATCTGATTTGCAACTACATTTCTTGGACACTTGGGTGAAGAGAGGGGCAAAGCTTTCCACTGACCACTACCTGGTGGTGAGTTGGATCCGATGGTTGGGGAGGATGCCGGTCAGACCTGGCAGACCCAAACGTATTGTGAGGGTCTGCTGGCAACATCTGGCCAAGTCTCCCATGAGACAGAACTTTGACTCTCACCTCCGGGAGAGCTTCAAGCACATTCCGGGGGAGGTGGGGGACATTGAGTCTGAGTGGGCCATGTTACGCACCTCTATTGTCGAAGCGGCTTATCGGAGCTGCGGCCGCAAGGTTTCCAGTGCCTATCCCGGCAGTAACTCTCGAACCCGGTGGTGGACACCGGTGGTGAGGGATCCTTTTTGGCCTGTGGGACCCCAAAAGCAGCTGATGGGTACCGGCAGTCTAAGTGGCATGCAGCTCGGGTGGTCACTGAGGCAAAAACTCAGGCGTGGGAGGAGTTTGGAGAGGCCATGTAGAATGAATTCCGTATGGCATTGAGGCGATTCTGGTCCACCATCCGGCATCTCGGGGGGTGTGGGGGGAGCGGTACACCTCCAACAATATTTATAGTGGAGGTGGTGTGCTACTGACCTCAACTCTGGATGTTGTGGGTCGGTGGGTGGAATACTTCGAAGACCTCCTCAAAACCACTAACACGTCTTCCCCTGAGGAAGCGGAGCCTGGGGACTTTGGATCGGGCTCTCCAATCTCTGGTGCTGAAGTCACTGAGATGGTTAAAAAGCTCCTCGGTGGCAGGGCCCCAGGGTTGGATGAGATTTGCCCAGAGATCCTTAAGGCTCTGGATGTTGTGGAGTTGTGTTGACTTACACGACTGCAATATTGCTTGGACATCGGGGGCAGTTCCTCTGGATTGGCAGACTGGAGTGGTGGTCCCCCTATTCAAAAAGGGGGACTGTAGAGTGTGTTCTAACTACTCGAGGAACCCTGTCGGGGGTACTCCGGGAATATGGGGAACCAGGTCCTTTGATATGGACTGTTAGGTCCTTGTACAACCGGTGTCAGAGCTTGGTCCACATTGCTAGCAGTAAGTTTGACTTGTTCCCAGTGAGAGTTGGATTCCGCCAAGGTTTGCCTTTGCCCCATCTCTTCATAACTTTTATGGACAAAATTTCTAGGCACAGCCAAGGTGTTTTGGTGGCTTTAGGATCACTTCTCTGTTTTTTGCAGATTATCTGGTCCTATTGGCTTCATCAGGTCATGATCTACAACTTTCACTGGAACGGTTTGCAGCCGAGTGGGACGTGGCCGGGATGAGGATTAGTTCCTCCAAATCCGAGGCCATGGTCTTGAGCCGGAAAAGGGTAGAGTGCCCTCTCCAGGTCGGGGAGGAGATCCTGCCCCAATGAAGGAGTTTAAAGGGATACTATGTAGTTTCTGCAGGCCGCTTGGACTTAGAAAAATTTCCAGCAGGGGAAAAGCATTCTGCTCCGTCCCCTTAGAGCCATATATGACTCTGAGGGGGAGCCAGACAGTCCGTTCTCTGGTGAACTTGAGTTCTGCTCCGCCCCCTGCTGTGTGTCTGCTCGGAGCGCTTCAATATTCTGTGATTATATGTTAATAAAACATTTTAAAAATATAATAAAACCGTAGAGCACTTGTCCAACAACACAAAAAACAGCAGTAATCAGCAGAGCTTCAAGAAGCAACGTTGGACATGATTTAATTCGCTCGTGATTTCCTCTTTCTGTCAGTATGGTATGTCTGGAATGTTGCGCCCCCACTACATGTCCTGTCTCTGCGCTCTGAAGTTCTGTGTTTATATGATAATATAACGGTTTAAAAATATAATAAAACCATGAATCACTCGTCCAACAACACAAAAACAGCCTGAAATCAGCAGAGCTTCACCAGCCACTTTGGACATTATTTAATTCGCTCGTGAGTTGTGACAAATCCATTTCCTCATTCCTGTGAGTGAAGGATGAAGCGATCACTTGACTTTTGGCAAAAATAAATAAAAGTCCAGCTCTGGGATGAAGAAAGGTTATTTAATACATTTGTGTCACATACAAAACAGTCCTGCATCGCTTTGCAATCCTTTGAATGAGAACGAGCCGTGGCGCTGAGGCTGGGACAGGCGGGGGCGTGACAAACAACTCTGTTTTTATTGGCTGGTCATTGTCCGGGTCACTCTGTGTTTTTAGTGTTTTTATAAATGCTGATAGAGAAGCAAGGGGACTATAGTTTTTTTCAGAGATTACTTTGTCTAACATCAGTCTGTCAGTAGATAGTGACAGAGTGAAGAAATATGTTAAAAATATATTGTTTGAAAAGTTACAGACTACATTACAAAGTTACATAGTTCAGCTTTAAGTAACTTGGGATCTTGTTCACGAATGACAGAAAAATGGAGCGTGAGATCGATAGGCAGATAGGTGCAGCATCAGCAGTGAAGCAGGAGCTGTACTGGTCTGTTGTGGTAAAGAGAGAGCTGAGTCAAAAGGTGAAGCTCTCAATTTACCAGTCGATCTACGTTCCTACCCTCATCTATGGTCATGAGCTTTGGGTTGTGACCGAAAGAACGAGATCATGGATACAGGCGGCCAAAATGAGTTTTCTCTGCAGAGTGTCTGGGCTCTCCTTTAGAAATACTGTAGGGTGAGAAGCTTGGTCATCCGAGAAGGAATCAGCCGCTGCTTCTCCACATCGAGAGGAGCCAGTTGAGGTGGCTCAGACATCTGGTTAGGATGCCTCCTGGACGCCTCCCTGGTGAGGTGTTCCGGGCATGTCCCACCGGGAGGAGACCCAGAGGAAGACCCAGGACACGCTGGAGGGACTATGTTTCTCAGCTGGCCTGGGAACGCCTTGGGATTCCCCCAGAGGAGCTGCTCCAAGTGGCTGGGGAGAGGGAAGTCTGGGCCTCCTTACTTAGGCTGCTACCCCCGCGCCCCGACCCCATATAAGCGGAATAAAATCGATGGATGGATAATAATGTCATATTTCCTAATTTTCATTAAACCTTTATGAAGACAGGATAATCCCATGGCCTTGGGGACACATTTACAAGAGAGGTCTGATTTTAACAAAGAATGATGACAACAGTAGACAATCATAAAGGTTGTGTACAAATTGAGATTTTTTTTAACAAGTGAAAAGAAAATTATATTTAAAAGAAAATTTAACAAGAAATAAAACAGCTATACAGTAGTTGTAAGGTGGTAGAAAACTAAAATCAAGAATTTGTCTACATATTTATGAAAATTTGATGTCACAGGCATTTTAAGTGGTCAGGAAAAACTGAAAGTGTCATATAAATGCAGGTTACTAACACACACACTTACTTACACAGATCAGGGTGTACCTGGAGTCTTATCTCCAGACAGAGGCAGGTTTATGACCTTGACTATTATTGGTTTTACTGCATAAAACAAGTATGATAACATCACAAACAGTGTCAACATTTATGACCTCTGTTCATCTTGTTTGTATAGTATCGTCTATAATGTATCTGTGTCACAAGGGCTGAATACCCAGATCAAAAGGACTGAATATGAACAACTCAAACGTACAAAGGTCAATTCAGTGCTTTTATTTACAGTGAATAAATAACCAAGAAGTATCAGAAACCTTGGGGAGCAAAGACAAGGGTCAGATCCAAGGTACTGCGGTAATGGGTTGATCAGAACGTTCTTGGTTCTTACTGGTGGAGGATGGTATATGGCTTGGTTCCAGTACAGTACAGAAGGTCCAGTAAACTCAGAAGGAAGTGTGGTTGGAGGGTGAGGAGAGCAGTTGAGGAGGACAAGATGAAGGTTCCAGAGTTTCACAGGGGAGTCCAGGAACAGATAAGTCTCAGTAGGGTATGGTGCCGTCTAGTGAGCTCAGGACAGACGTGAAACAGGAACTCCTACAAAATGAGCAATCAATTCTACATTTTAAGTCCATCCATCTATTATCTTTACCCGCTACTTCCTATTCGGGTTGCGGAGATCACTGGTGCCCATATCCAGCCATCACTGTGCGAGATGTAGGGGACACCCTGGACAGGTCTCCAGTCCATCACAGGGACAGGTCTCCAGTCCATCACAGGGACAAGTCTCCAGTCCATCACAGGGACAAGTCTCCAGTCCATCACAGGGACAAGTCTCCAGTCCATCACAGGGACACATACAGACAAACAACCATTCACTCTCTCACTCACCTAGAGACATCCATCCATCTATCCATCATTATCTTTACCCGCTTCTTCCATTTTGGGTCACAGGAGTCGCTCACTGTGCGAGGGGCGGGGTACACCCTGGACGGGTCGGGTTTTAAGTCATCTCTGGAAATCATCTCAGGACAACCAGCCTCTCAGACCCACCCCTCAGTTGGATCCTGACATCAGCTTTGGGAACCACTGGTCTAATGGTCTGGTCACACCGAACAGCGTTTCAACCTCCAAAAAGCTCGTCACGCACGCAAGTGGACGCACTTGGTGTCGGGACCTACTTGGACCAGAAAGCCAGAACGCGAAACTGCTGCGGGGTGTGTGGGAGGAGCTTACCGGTATACAGAGTCCTGCGCACAGAGTCCTGCGCACAGAGTCCTGCGCACTCCGCCAGGCGAGGAGCTTTTTATTTCCGTCTCTGTGGAGCAGACTTGACTGGTCGTGAAGGACTTGTCGCGAACACACAGCTACAATGAGTTTCTCTTCCATAGTACACGACCTCGCGGGTCTTTTCTGTGTCCCACAAACAATACGTCACATAGTGCGCGCGCCCCCTCGTTTCCGCGTCACATAGGGACTCTCCCCCTCTCTTCTCCTCCTCTCTTCTCCCCCTCTCTTCTCCCCCCGACTCTCCCTGATTGGTTGACACACCAACCAATCAGGGAGAGTTGAGCGGCGTTTGAAAGTTTGAACCGCGAAATCTTCAGCATGTTGAATGCGCGGTTTGGAGGCTGAAGCCGGTTCACGTGCACGGAAAACGCTTCCAGCACGCTCAACACGCACGCGACGTGACGCCCGACGCCAAGACGTGGCTGGAAGCGCGTCCCCCATTGACTTTACATGTAAACTGGACGTTCCTGCTGCTGAAAAGCTGTTCGGTGTGATCACAGCATAAGAACCAGACTCCAGCAGCCCTGGTTTAGTGAGAATCCATTGTTCCAATGCCAATGCTCACACTTTGTTTTTCTCACAAATCAGCCTCTTTCAATAGATTTGCCAAGAACTCAACACTTCCAGCCATTGTCAAAGGAAGAAATACTTTAAACATCCTTCTTCCTGCACTTTATCACTCAAATCTGAGATATTTCCTTTTGGACTTCACTGGAATTCTGAAGAAGAAAAAACTCTGGGCATTAATTTGGTTTAGGAGCTGTTAGAATTTGAGTGTGTGATGGGACTGACTCTCAGCTATTACCACAGCAGGTTTCGTTAAGTAAAACCCTTCTGTAAAGCTGTAAAGTGTTCTGAAGTGGAATATTTTCCTGTAAGTAAACATTGCAACATTCCTATCATGTGTCAGCCTTAAACTTGCCACAACTTGGTCTGAGCAATAAAACGCCTTCCATGCCCTTTTTTTAATATATCATCCATTAACTTCTGAAGACGACTAACAGAGTGCAGGGTCACATAGTTTCTTCTGTTCTTCTCCTGAGCTGAAGAAAAACAAGTGAGAAACAAACTGCACAATTATTCACTCCTCCTCTGAGCGCTCTCTTTTTCAGATCTCCTCATCTACAGTATTATCATTAGCCCCCTTTCCTTCATCAGCTCATGTCAATGCTGAGTCCGCATTAACACAGTTGTTTTCCCTGTTAGTTTTTCTTACTATAGTTTTTGCAAAGTTTGTGCTATTTTAGTTGCTTGTGTGTGAAAACATTCAGCAAGTGTGCTATGACATTTTGTATTTTATGGTCAAAAACCTACTCATTATTCTCTTCATAATCTTCATCTGATTTGAAGAGCCAGAACAAAAACATCCAAACACATGCACATTCAAAAGTGCTATGAAGTGGGAGTTGCTGCTGCATCATAGTGGATCATAGGTAACGATGATAAAAAAGAACTGCAGAGCAACAGAGCGCCCTGAAATGTTCCTGAACAAACTGTACAGGAGGAACTCTGTTGGTGTGTGGATCTTTCAGTGGTTTTACCTGCTTCTAATATTTGGCACTAAATGAACAACTAACTGTTTCCTCACATTCTGTTTTTGCCTAATCACTTAACAACCGTTGAGTTTATATTGGCTGACTGCACCGCCTCTGAGAAAATTTCATTACAGCACATTTTTATCAGAGAACGTTGAACCAAATTTGAAGAATCTATATTGTGTTTCTACACTGTTTTTATTTTCCTTCATCTTGCAGATCAATGTTACGGAAAGCAGCAACATTAATGTTACGCGTTCACAAATTTATAAACAATAATGTTAATTAAATTCTTTATAAAATTGTTTGTCTGGGCGTGGCTTATGCTGTTGCCTGTGCGAGCTGACTCCAGAACAAGCAGTCACTGTGCACCTCTCACACAGTGACTGTTGGATATGAGCACCAGTGACCCTTGTGACCTGGAAGGGAAGAAGCAGGCAAAGATGATTGATGGATGGATGGATGGATGGATGGATGGATGGATGGATGGATGGATGGATGGATGGTAGCAAAGCAATTGTGCAAACACCTGGACAGAAAATTTTGTTTGAGGAGTTTTTGTCAGACATCAAAGTTCATGCTCAATCATCCAGGTACAAAATCCAACAATGGTCACTCAGGTCATCTGGACAGTTTTTTTTTATTTTTGGGTGGAAAGATGTTTCATTCTCTATCCGGAGGGCTTCATCTGTTTGAGGGGTCCCAAGTAGGGTCCCAAGTAAACAGTTTCCCCATTAAGCAGTACACTCCTTTAGTGTACTCCTCAGATAAACCTCAGCGCACTCTTTCCTTCCGTAATATCAAGAATATCAACCATGAAACTCTTTTATCTCATATTAATGATACCCTCTCCACTTTCAACTCCTCCAACCCAGATGATCTTGTCACATTATACAACACCAGCCTAACCAACATCCTTAACTCTGTTGCTCCCCTGAAAACTCGGACTGTTTCCTTCTCCAACTCTGCACCCTGGTTCACTCCAGAACTCCGCTCCCTGAAAACCAAAGGTCGGCGGCTAGAGCGTCTTTATAAAAAATCCGGTCTCACAATTCACAAGGAACTTTATGCAAACCACCTCATCCATTACAAGAACAGTATTTCTCAAGCCAAATCCAGCTACTTCTCTGACATCATCAGTTCCAATGTTGGTAATTCAAAAACAATGGCCCTCATTCACGAAAATGTTCGTATTTTTATCCTAAATTTCTCCTACTTTTGTTCGTACGAAGCGTTCGTACGAACATGCCACGTCAGATTCAACAAACTCTTCTATCCTCAAGAAAAGTGTGTAAATGGCTGCGTAAATTTAATGAATCCCACCTGTTCTATCAACCTGCGCGTGCTCGCGGAGAGGTCATTTACATAATTCCCACCCCTCAAAACACCATATAAGGCCACGTTTCCTGCCTTTTGACAGCAGGAAGTGTCCATTCATTCAAACTCAAGAAGTAAAAGGAGGAACTTCACGCGTTCGGAGATCTGCTCTCAGTCGCGCTGTGGCGCACCGCTCACCCCCCACCCCCCCGCAGGTGTCGGATGGTCAAATATTTTTAATTTTAGTGTAAACAACTGTGTAGTTTCACTTATTCAGAAGAGCGTGGCGCACCGCTACCCCCCCACCCCCCCGCAAGTGTCGGATGTGTTTTTGAACAGAAGCATTTTAAAATGTCTCGAAACTACAGTTAACTTCATATTAATATAATGCATGTTGTCTCCCGTGGGTCGTACAGTATCAGAAATCAAGAATGAATGGTTTGATCTGAAAATGGCTTCAAAGAAACGTCTCGCCGCAGCACGGACAGGAGGAGATCAAGGAAAAGTCTGCGTTACTGAGATGGATGGAAAATAAATGCCACGCTGCAAGACGCGTGCCAACATGTTTTGCAGCACAAATGAGTCATGCGCGCTCCTCCTGGTCATCGCGCAACCACATTCTGCAGGTTATATTTCGAATCAGATATAATAATCTATTGCTCCGATGGTGTTTGGCACAGCAGTCCAGCAATAGCATGAAAATCAGTCTTAATTCGTACTTGTTCTGCGGCGGTGTATGGGAATTTTATGTACCTGGGTGTTAATATGAGGAGCGGCTTTGATGACCAAGGGGAGCGCACGACTCACTGAAGCAGAATAACCTATTGTCAAGAATAATTATGGTGCGTGATTTTTCAAAACCCAAAATATTTTCTAAATAACGAAATATGAAGTTATTAGTGGAGAAATTCCGTCTGGATGACAGCAGACTGACGCTCCTAAATTATACGACAGGTCCGGACCACTCGTAAATTTTGTTCGTATCTGAAAATAATCTTAGGATACGAAAACATTGTTGAATGCCACAAATGATCCTAAATCACTCGTACGCACAGTTTAAGAACAAATCTGTGCGTACGAACGGTTCGTGAATGAGGGCCATTGTTCTCTCTCCTTCACCGTTCTGTCTCATCTCCTAACTCTCTACCCTCTCACATGGTTTCCACAGAATTTTGCAACTCCCTGATGTCATATTTCAATGAAAAGATTATTTCAATTCATAAACACCTTGGACCAAATACTGCCCCCAACATCCATGTTGAACTCCCCCCTCCCTCCCTTTCTCTGTCTTCTCCCTCCCCTCTGCTGATGACATTGCTGACATTATCAGCAAGTCCAAGTCCTCATCCTGTCAACTTGACCCATTTCCCACAGTTCTTGTTAAATCCTGTCTCCCGTCTCTGCTCCCTATCATCACTAATATCATCCACTCCTCCCTAACCTCTGGCATTGTTCCCACAGCCTTCAAATCTGCTGCCATCACCCCCATCATCAAGAAACCAGGTCTTGACTTTACCAACTTCAGTAATCTTCGTCCGATCTCCAATCTGCCCTTCATCTCCAAGATCCTTGAAAAAACTGTTGCTAGTCAACTTCACTCTCACCTGTCCAACAACAACATTTATGAAGAGTTTCAATCTGGATTTCGCCCCCACCATAGCACCGAAACAGCTCTAGTAAAAATTACTAACGACCTTCTTCTTGCTGCTGACTCTGGTCTTCTGTCCATCCTCATTCTTCTTGATCTAAGTTCTGCCTTCGACACCATCTGTCATTCTATCCTCCTCAACAGACTAACCTCCATTGGCATCTCAGGTACCCCGTTAGACTGGTTCAACTCCTATCTCTCTGACCGCACTCAATTCATTCAGCTTAAATCCTTCCATTCCCAGTCTTCCCCTGTCTCCACGGGTGTCCCCCAAGGCTCTGTCCTCGGACCCCTCCTCTTCACCATTTACCTCCTTCCACTAGGTCACATCTTCCGCAAATACGGCGTCCATTTCCATAAAAAGGTGCAACCTATACACCGGAAAATACGGTACTTGTTTTTAAATATGGTTTAACCTTTTTTATAATACCTAAAGATTTAGAAATCTTACACCGATTCACAGTGATTCTTAAAACAAAGTTTCTCATCAATATAGACACCTAAAAACTTTGTTGATGAAACATTAGAAAGTAAATTTTTATAATATACATTTTAGTTTTTTCTGGATTGTAATTTTTATTCTTATTCTTAAATAAGATGAAATTTGACTTTTTTTTTAACATTAAGTGATAGTCCGCTCATTCTCAATCAGTTCATCTGGACAGTTTCTTTTTAGTAGAAACGTTTCACCCTCACTCCAGAGGGCTTCGTCAGTCAGAGTAGTCCCAAGCACACTGAAGTTACCCCATGAACTTTCTTGTCTTGAACCACTTTGGACATGTCTGCCTGCCTGGGAGGAGTCGACGAGGGACAGGACAGCCCCCAGAAACCATCTTGGCTACAGCAAACTGGTTGGTCCACTTAAGTTGTTTACTTGGTGGGGTAACTTCAGTGTGCTTGGGACTACTCTGACTGACGAAGCCCTCTGGAGTGAGGGTGAAACGTTTCTACTAAAAAGAAACTGTCCAGATGAACTGATTGAGAATGAGCGGATTTGATACCTGGACTATTGAGAATGAACTTTCTTATTAAGTGATAGTCTATTTAACTGAAACTACTGAGCAAATTGAATTAGCCCATAATTTGCCTTATCAATAAGTGAGTCAAAGTTACCATCAGCTACAAAAAGATTGGTATCATCAGCAAATAAGATAGGTGTCAAAACATTAGATGCTTTTGGTAGATCATTAATGTATATGAGAAACGATAATGGACCCAAAATGGATCCTTGTGGAACTCCATATTTTAGGACATTTAACCCCAACATTAAAATGTTACCAGGACCACTTTCTTCCACCTGAACTATATCTCTAAAATTAGAAACATCTTATCCCAAAATGATGCAGAAAAACTGATTCATGCATTTTTCATTCAACCTTTATTTATACAGGTTAGTCCCATTGAGCCTTGGGACTCATTTACAAGAGAGAGCTGATTTATCAGAGAGATTTATCATTTCTAGACTGGACTTACCGGTAGTAATTCTTTGTTATCTGGGTGTCCAAAAACTTTTCAAAATGTCTTCCATTGGTCTGAAACGCTGCTGCTAGAGTTCTGA
>JBBPBX010019618.1:31060-44290 GCA_038048925.1 Garcialebias charrua | reverse complement strand
ACTGTGAAAACCTGCAGGTATTCACACAAACCACACGAGAGAAGCAACACACGGGTCCAGTCACTCATCATGTGTTTTGTTTTTCAGAGATACGAGAAACACCAGCAGCTCCTGCAGAAACTGCAAAAGAAACCTACGAGAATGTCCACACGAAACGCTCAGAAACCTCGCTGACTTCCTCGATTAACAAATGTGGACGAGTGTTCGGCGCTGAGGTCAGAATGTTTGGAAGTGGCGCTTTGTTTTGGATCTTTTTTATGTTTTCTACTGGAGTTTTTTTTTTTTGTACGCTTAACCGTTCCGGATGTATGAACTTATTTGCACCTTCTTTCTATTAAAACAATATTTGACCACATGGAAAGTGTTTTGTTTTTTCCTTCTACTTTTTAGTGAAGAAAACCTCTCACTACCAGCGTTTATCCAAAAGAACCAAACAACAGTAAAATATTTTTCACTGGTATTGA
Organism: Garcialebias charrua; assembly: GCA_038048925.1. Taxonomy (NCBI): domain Eukaryota; kingdom Metazoa; phylum Chordata; class Actinopteri; order Cyprinodontiformes; family Rivulidae; genus Garcialebias; species Garcialebias charrua. The sequence continues at coordinate 43,826 of JBBPBX010019618.1, read as the reverse complement.
TGCTTGCAAGGCCAGATTTCAGGAGAGGTTTCATGAATACCAGTACATAGAGGTATGCACATGAAAACCAGTCTCAGGGAAAAGCCACTCCTCTCAGCTCAGCTGAGTCCACAGAGTTCAGCTGTCCTTGGAGCCAGCAGCAGCCATCTTACCCAGTGCTCTCCGTTAACACAAACATGGTTCATGGGCAGAGTAAGTGTCCCAGGAGACGCTTCAGCTTGTTTTGGGCTGCTTCTTCTCAGGGCAGAGGGCAAGAAAACTCTTAGACATAATGAAAAAAATTGATATATGATATACAAACTGGATTCCAAAAAAGTTGGGACACTAAACAAATTGTGAATAAAAACTGAATGCAATGATGTGGAGATGGCAAATGTCAATATTTTATTCGTAATAGAACATAGATGACAGATCAAAAGTTTAATCTGAGTAAATGTAACATTTTAAAGGAAAAATATGTTGATTCAAAATTTCACAGTGTCAACAAATCCCAAAAAAGTTGGGACAAGTAGCAATAAGTGGCTGGAAAAAGGAAATTGAGCATATAACGAACAGCTGGAAGACCAATTAACACTTATTAAAATAGCAAAGACTTTTAAGTTATCATCATCAACCGTGCATAACATCATCAAAAGATTCAGAGAATCTGGAACAATCGCTGTGCGTAAGGGTCAAGGCGGTAAAACTACTGGATGCTCGTGATCTCCGGGCCCTTAAACGTCACTGCACCTCAAACAGGAACGCCACTGTCAAGGAAATAACTCAGGAATACTTCCAGAAAGCATTGTCAGTGAACACAATCCACCGTGCCATCTGCCGTTGCCAGCTGAAACTCTACAGTGCAAAGAGGAAGCCATTTCTAAGCAAGCTCCACAAGCTCAGACGTTTGCACTGGGCCAGGGGTCATTTAAAATGGAGTGTGGCAAAATGGAAGACTGTTCTGTGTCAGATGAGTCACAATTTGAAGAAAAACAAAATCCCCCATGTCCCCTCGGGGACTCCGTAATGAGTCAAAAAATGCAGCTTGACTTTGAAATGAAAAGGCATTTCTGCTAATACATTTAAATGTTCAAATTTGACATTTCAAAATTATTTTTGATCACTTTTTACTGGGACATGTTTTGAAAATTAAATGTTAAACATTATTGTATTTATCATTTTAATTAATTTACACAATGAGCAGTCTAGATGTATAAAATGAAAATGATTTATTTTTAAATGTATGAGTCAAAACATGCAGCTTGACTTTGAAATGAAAAAGCATTTATGCTATTTCATTTTAATTTTCAAAATTGACATTTCAAAATGAATTTTGGTCACTTTTTACTAGGACATATTTTGACATTAAATGTTAAACGTTATTTTATTCATTTTAATTAATTTACAAATTGAGCAGTCTTGAAGAAGAAAATGAGAATTCAGTTTGGATTAAATTTTATTTGAGTCAAAACATGCAGCTTTATTTTGAAACTAAAAAGCCCCTGGCTGTTTGTGTGGTTGTATTGTGTTGTATACTGTACTTCATTCTCTTGTTTTGATGTACTGTATACTTTTTTTTTAAAGTTCTTTAAAAAAAAAACTGCTTCAAACTCCGTATCAGCAGATGGCAGTGCATCATTTAATGTTTATTCAACTTACGCGACGTAGAAGAACAGCTTGTTGTTGACTCCTTTGCTGTGTCTCAATTCAGGGGCTGCATCCTCATGAGTGCGCATTTGTCGGCCGCATACGTCATTGCCCCGCGCGGAGGACTGTCCCAATTCGAAGACTCCTCCTCATGCGGCCGAGGAATGCAGCCTACTTCCTGCCGAAATCCAAGGATGCATCTGTGAATCCTTCAAGACGGAGGCTATCCCAGAATTCGTAGCGCCAGCAGAGATTTCGCGGGGGGGTGGGACTTTCTGCGTGCAGGGGCAGGACTGCTGTGTGCTGTTGAGTCATCAGCTCGTTCAACCTCAGCGCAAGCTGAATCTCATTAAAATGTAACTACAGAAACGACTAAAAAAATATTTTTTAGCTGAATATATATTAGTGTTTCTGAGTTTACTGTTTGTTAAGAACTGATAACAAATCAGCTTATTTTACACGTGCGTAGCAAGGATTTTCTGAGGAGCGATCTGTTAAAACTCAGAGTGGACCTATAAATTGCAAGCTGCCCAGTAGGTCACTGCGTTAAGCATTCGGTTTGCATGCAGATCCCTTTTTCAAAAGCTGGTTCGAATCTCACTCGGTACGGTTAAAACTTATTTTATTTACGTTTGTCTTTTATTGGATAAAAAAAAGGAGTTTCACAAACTCCTTTTTTAAAATCTCAGTCCTCTAAAACTTATTTTACGTTTGTCTTTTATTGGATAAAAAAAAGGAGTTTCACAAACTCCTTTTTTTAAATCTCAGTCCTCATATTTTTATCCAATAAAAGACAAACGTAAAATAAGTTTTAACCGTACCGAGTGAGATTCGAACCAGCTTTTGAAAAAGGGATCTGCATGCAAACCGAATGCTTAACGCAGTGACCTACTGGGCAGCTTGCAATTTATAGGTCCACTCTGAGTTTTAACAGATCGCCCCTCAGAAAATCCTTGCTACGTACGTGTAAAATAAACTGATTTGTAATCAGTTCTTAACAGTAAACTCAGAAACACTAATATATATATACAGTACATGTATTCAGCTAACTAATATATTTTAGCGGTGTCCCTTCTCTTCCACACACACCGAGCGCGCAGAACTTCCCACCCACTTCAAGAGAACGCCCCACCCACTTCAATGCCGGCAAACCTGAAGGCTAGACCGTCCCATTTCAGCAGTTTCGCTCAGCCCACCCGGTCTTGTGAGTGCGTGGCCTACTCGGCCCAGCTAGGCTGGGTCCTCATGAGGACGCAGCCCCTGAATTGAGACACAGCCCATGACTCCTTGTAAGTAAAATGTTTATCCACAATATTCCTGGGGGTGTCACCATAGTGCCTGTATTCCATAGGCGGAGTATGCATGTCTGCGCGATCAGGTAACATCTTTTTATTCGGGTAGGGTTTATTGAGAGTTTTGGAAGATTTACTGTCTTAAAACGATGGATCTCAGACGCGACCGGTATTTTTAGCCGAGATAGCTGCTAACAAACCTTAGCCGAGAGGCCGGAGCAAACGCGTTCGCTATTTATGTATTTTTAAATTATGTCTGCGCGATCAGGTAACATCTGTAATTTCTTTTTATTTGTCCCTCCTCTTTTAACAAAACGAGTGGTGTTCCCACATTTTTAATGAACTAAAACAACAAATTTGGACTGTCTTCAACTGTATTATTCGCATGTAAACAAACGGTGTTTCCGGTCAACCGGAAGTCGTGTGCACATTTCGCGCAAAGCGTCATGGGGCGTAGGAATATATCTTTAAGGATTCGCTCCAGTTCGCTCCTTGGATCTTACGTCAAGACCACAAAAGTCTAGGTAAAGTTAAAAAGCGAAATGTTTGTAATTTTACATAAAGGGTTATTTTAGAAAACGCAACCGGAGCTGCATTTATCGGACTCGTTTTCTGTTTTTAATTGTCAGCTTCGCGAACACTTCCGGAAGCTAACGTCATCATTTGTTATTTCAAGCAGTTGATCTTCAAAACAATCTGTAACGAATTTCTGTTGTAAGCTGCCCAAGACACGTTTTTGTTTATGTGCCTTTATTCTCTTTTGTGCTATGCATGCCTTAAGTCTCGAGCCATGTTTGACATTGTAAGGTTTTTTTTGTACTTGTTTTTTCTATTAAAAAAAAAAAAAAAAAAATCTTCAAGACTCGATTTACCTGGAATATGAATAATAATAATAATAATAATAAACTATTTGTATAGCACCTTCCTACAATGCCTTGCATTGACCAAGGTGCTTAACAGGATAAAAAGAAGACTGACTCTGGACTGGAAGACCAAGTCTTCCTTCAACTCGCTAGTCCTCCGTTAACTCCTACAGTTTTTTGCTCATATACTGTACGCTGTTAATTTGTTTTTGTTATTTTTTCTTAGAGATTTCACAAATTTGTGTCGAAAGTGAACGTATGTACAGTATATATAAAATCTACAGAGGTTGGTATATCTGGGTTCATTCAAAAAAGTTAGAGACAAAAAGACATTTCTCATCTGAGGAGCTTTCTCAATTCAAAGAACAGAGAATGTGGGGTTCATGTTCTAAAGTTGATTCTAGATGCAGATTGCCCTATCAATCCTCAAAATAGGGGTTTGTTAGGGTCTTAGACTGACTCATAGATGGGCCACTGTGGCGATATGAAATTTATAATAGGAGTGAAAATGACTGGGCAGCAGGATTAAAGCTGCATTATAAGTTTTTAAAAGTTGAAATTTGGAAATTTGAGACAATTTCAACTGTCCCCCTCTTACATTGCTGTTATTGCTAGTATCATCAGTGTTGCCAGGTGAGAAATGTAGGATTATCGTACTGGAGCCCCAAAATTATCGTATTTTGAGGGAAATTATCGTACACCCGTCAAAACCAAAATAACAAGTATGCACTATAGTCACTCTGTTGTTGAATTGCGTCTAACAGGCACTCACAGCTTTGTGGCGTCAGTACGGGTGGGAACCATAGACAATAATACGTATTAATGTCTGGTGGCAACTAATGAGCCCCTCTCCCCTTATTCTTGTTTTGTTTCATGGCGGTTTTAATTTAATAACTCAACTAAATTCTGTCTATTAAGTTTGTATTTTCAAGGAAATAATAACTTGATATTTAGCTTTACTGATATCACTACTAAAAACATCCCTAATTGTAAATTTAATATTAATTTTATTTATTTATTTTTGTTAATGCATTCTTTCTGTTTCATACCTTGGACATCCCATAAAGACATGTTGAACCGTTTCAGGGAGATTGCTGGTGCACATGTCACAAAAAAGTCCTGTTGCAAGCTTTCCAATTATTTTAAGAGATTTATTAAGGTCTGTGTGTCCTATTCTAATGCGAGTAAGTTCCTGTTTCTTCCTGCTTTCCTTGTATATCCTACCTTTTTTGTTGTGTAAATGTCTTCCTGTATCAGTAATGTCCCAGGTTTCCTGCCATATTTTCTTAATATATTTCTTAATTATCATTTAACATTTAACTTTATATAAATGTTCTCTCATTTTCATCACTTCTTCTTCCAGACCGGTGTCACACGAGACACGGCTCTGCTTTTTCTTCTTCTCTTCTCTTCTCATGGGGCGGGCGCAGCGGGCTATTCAGCCAATCACGGCCGTTGTTCTGAGGCAAACGCACGCACGTCACTCTTTAGGTCACATTTAGAAAAGCATGATTGGCTGGAATTTCAAGATGCATTCAGGGTTCACAAAAAAACTCAGACAGACCGTTGCGGCAGGCTGATGGAAACCGATCACAACTACACATTCAAGGAACGGTCAAATTATCGTATTTTTGGCCTTTTTCGGGATTATTGATCGTACATCGTACAGAGGGTGAAATTATCGTACAAATACGATAATTATCGTACACCTGGCAACACTGAGTATCATTCACTCAGCCCTCTGTGAATAGCAAACAACCATCAGGGTGCTAACGATCCATCGTCAGGCTGATGGTCCTCCTTGATCATGTGAGCAGCTGGTTTCAGGCTGTCATCAGCCAACTGGTTGTGTAACACTAACCATGTTTCCATCTATTTTCAATTCGAATTTTGAGCGAATTTTTGAAAATTCGCAAAACTATAAATAAAACTTATGCGAATCAGAAGTGTTTCCATCAACTGGCTTGAAGCGCATCCACCAGGCCACGCAAAGCGGCATTACGTCAGCGTTACGCATGTCTACAGTAAACAGGAAGTAGCGGTTGAAAACAGGAACCGAACCACACATCTCGGCAAAATGGAAAGAATATTTCAGGAATGTGTTGCTATTGGGTAAGTTGTATTTATTCTGCCATGCCAACTAGTTTTAGCGATGTTACAGCGGAAACAGCTGATCAGTCACATGACGTGAATGTTCGCTACGTCAGAACTGAGTCGGCAAATCTGTTTCCATCTATCGTTTTGCGCATCAGCTCTGTTTCGAAAAACCCAAAAACCACCTCAAGCGAGCGTATCAACTTTTTTGCTAATTAGAGGAAGATAATTTGAATCGTGCCGTTTCCATTCACCTTTTCTGATGCGATACTTCAAAATGTGCATCAAGAAACCTTGATGGAAACACGGCTACTGTGAGAGGGTGCTATTTATAAGACTGAGCTGAATACAGCTTCTCAGACTGATGCCTCCTACCCACCGCCCCCGGCGTCGGGCGGCCGAAGCGGCCGGATAACACCGGTTTACATTCAAAGTCTATGGAGGAGACGCGTGGAGTCACGGGGAACAAGGAAGCGGCGAGATTCAACTGATCGAAGCGGCGCGGTGGCAGCCTGCACACGCACGCGCGCGTCGCCGTCGAGCCGCAGACGTCCCAAATGTTGATCTCTGGCGGCTCGACGCATCCGGCAAACAGTCGGGAGAGCCTCGCTATCTGATTACACAACCACAACGGGACTTTTTTCGGACTTTTTAAACTCACCGGATCCAGCCTCCAGGAATTGGAACCAAACTCCGGTAAGAAACGTGGCATTTTTACAGTTGCTGCTGTCCTCTCCAGTGTAGATCACCCCAAACATAAAAAAAAAGTTTTAATCTCATCGAAGACCGTCGGAGGTGCAGTTAAAACAACAACTGAACCCGGAAAACAAGCCAGAGACCCCTCCCTCTGCTACCCCCTAGTGTACGTCATCAGACGGTGTTCAGTGGCCAGTGGGACCGTGACCAGCGGCAAAAAGGGGACGGCAGGCGCGTTTGCAGTTGTGCGGTGGGTAGGAGGCATGAAAGTCTTTTGACGAAAGACGAAACGTTTCTACATTTTTTTTTTTTTTTTGCTTTGTTTTGTTTTATTTTTTGAATGTCCAGTGGACCAGACTTAGCTTTTTTAGATTTTTCTAACTGGATTATTGAGCATGCATCAGGGTAATTTGAGACCTCCTTTTCTGTTTAAATATGTTTTTTTTTTTCTGTTTTTACAAAAATAACTTCCTTCACCTTTCCCCTCCTATAAAAGAAAATCTGTCTTCTCGGTCCAAAATGTTACTGAGATTCTTCACCAGCGTGTATTTGGGCAAACCTTTACCACAGTTTATGACCTTCAGTCAAATGCTGCCAAAAGTGAACGATGAAACCGTGGACCAGTCTGCGCTTCTTCACTTGACGACGAGTTGGTGCCACAAGTTTGACTTGAGGCCTCAAGGAGCCGATCTGTGATGGAAGACCACGTCTGACGAAACATCGTTTATGGCGTTACCATGGACCAACCAGCATATGTTCTGCTGCTGTGAAGCTACTTTTTAAAAATGGATTGATAAGGTTTCACGTATTAATCTTTTTTGTCTGTTAAATCAGATTGTTCATCACCTTTTTCCAGACTGGAGTTCAGCATCAACCAGTGAAGCACTGGGTCCAACATCCTCTGCACCCCCAGAAGATCTGAAGTGAGTCTGAACAGGACCTCAGTCTCTGCCGGGACCATTTGTCTACAGTATTGTGATTGTAGTGAACCAGACAGGGTTCTCTAATACACCTTCGTCTCTTTGATATGTCCCAGTGACACCTTTTCACTGATACTCTCAGTAAAAAGACATTAACACTATTTTATTACATTATTTTGAATCAAAACACTAAGTCATAAGAGACTCTCTTATTCCTCTATTTTTGTGTTAATGAATAACCTTGTGTTACTTGTATAAGCATTATTGAATTCAATGTTTGATAAGTCAAAGACTGTTTAATTCAAACTGTTTAATTCAAGTTGGAAATCCAATGTTATTTCAAAATGATGGTCACTTCTTCATATGATGAATCAAATGGTGAAAGTGAATTAATATGTCAGACTGAACTCCTCAGTTTGTTAGAAGTTAGAATACAGTTTTAATCAGTTGTTTTATGAAGCTGGCTCCAGTCTAATCTGTTCTCTCTCTTCATTCTAAACAACTTCTTAAAAACAATCTTCTCCTATCCGAGTGACCTTCATGCACTAACTCTTCCACTGGTTCGTTTGGACCAATCAGGGAAGAACAAGTCTGATCACAGATCCTTTCTTAAAGTTCTAAGTTAAGCTGGAACTGACAGAGTCTGCTGTGGACCTCAAGCCATGAGGTTCCCCAAAGAGCTGAATGAACGCCAGTCACACGCCAAGGACACATCATTCAGTTAAAGACTTATAACATGCCAAGTTATAAGTCATCTTCAAGAGCTAGAAAGCTCCATCTGAATAAATTCCTTCAAGGAAGCTTTTATCTTGAAAAGCCAAACCGGAACTGAGGTCGTTACTTCGGTGAGGTGGAAGCCGTCTTGTGAGCGAGCCGTTGCAAAAATGGACGCCGGTCACCTGTAAGCCGTAGCACGAACGGACAGTTTGTGTACGTGAGGTTGGGACAAGTTTACCGAAGCCGAGACCAAAAATCTTTGCACAGGTAAAACGTCGATGTCCATTCGACCGAGTCGAGCGGAAGCCGCCGGAGAACTGCCATGTTTCTGGTTAAAACACGTCAAGATAATGCCTCTCCTCATCCTTCTTTTTCCTCATCCTCCATTTTCTCTTCACTGAAACTTTCTTATCTTAAGTAACTAAACTTTAAGGTATTGTGCCAGCAGAGATATAAGTTATTAACACCCATAACTTGTTCTGTTGTTCCTATGAAATTACGGACGCGTGTTTCATCTATGCTGAAGTTGGTTATAGGAAATTTCGATCAATCCAAACATGTACAAATGTGTGATGTAATTTATAATTATGTTAAATAAATGGTCCAGTCCTTCTGTACCAACATAAGTTTAACGTTTCCTGTGAATTACATCTGGTCTAATCACCTCCAAGGTATAGAATTATTGATATTGATCTAAAAAGAGAGAACTCGTTTAATTAATGATGTATTTTTGTGTCAGTCTAAACCCTGCCAATTTACATCTAAAATATAGGTAAGTCAGTAAACTGACCCCTTCCTATATTACTACATGATGCTTATTTTAAAATGTTTTTGTCCAAAAATTAACTTCCTGTCTTATTAAATCAATAAAATGTAATTAGAGTCGATTTGAAGTTCATTTAGACAGTTTTCAGTATTTTCTTGTGGTTTTAGGCTAATTTTATGAAATTAAGGGAAGTTTACAATTACAGTAAGATTTCTTAGATGCTAAATTTAGTGTTTTTCTATCTCTAGTTTCAAACTGTTTTGTGTGAAAAAAATGTTCTATTTTACCAGCTGACATTTTATTTATCTCTTTTTATAATTCTTACCTCCTCTGCTCTCTCTTGCTAGTGAAGACCTGAAGGTGAAATTAATAGGACGATTGAGGACGCACCAGTGATGGATGTCACCGGTTGAAGAAGCTGCCCCATTCCATTTTTTAGTTTGTTTTCCTTTCCAGCTGCTGTTTGCTACTGGATCATTGTCTTCCCTTCTGCTTAAGATGCCCTCTTCCCCCGTAACAGAGTTTACTTATTGGATAAGATGTTTTTTGTTTTGTGCATCGGTAGAGTGATGCTCCCATCGTTGGGGTCAACGTAAAAATCCAAAAAACAGTTTTACGTATCTCTGACAAACCCTCTTCTTTCTGGGGCCACAGATCTCTCTAACCTTAAGAAAACTGTGAAAACCATGTCCTATCCTCTGTATAATCCCAATGCTCCGGGGAATCAAAGTTCCTCCCATGACCAGTATAAAACCCCTGGACGATCTGACAGTGAACTCTGGAAGGCACAGCGTCACCCTGGACCTGGTTTTGGCTTCAGCTTTCCTGCAGCTGACCACTTGGGGAGACCAGTCCCACAGTTTCGAGAGGCGCCAGTGAGTTACAGACCAGAGCAGAGGATGGTCAGCTTGGATGTAGAGGCTTCTGAAGACCAGTATCCGAGCAGAAGAGGAGAGGAAGTGAGGCATCAGTCTTTAGGTCACGGTTCTCACTTCACTCAAAGAGACGAGCGATATTCTCCTTCTCACTTCACTCAAGGAGACGAACAATATTCTCCTCCAAGCGAACCAGTGCCGTCCTACCTGGATATGGACAGATGTAGGGTGTCCGATGTTGAGACGGGCAGCAGTTCCTTGAACTGGTTGCAAATGTTAAAAAAACCCACAAAGGATAATTCTTCAAAGTTTGATTCTTCTGTTTCGTCAGACTTCCTTGACAGAAGTGACGATATTTTCCCTTCCACTGAAAGACAACATGACAGACAGTCCATTCAAGGTTCAAGCAGTTACAGGGATCCAATGCCAGAACAACCAGAGCAATGCAACAAGCCGAGTACCCCCCAGTACACTGCTGAAGTTGCTACTACAATCCTCAAGGATTATGGTCTAGAAAAAGAAGACTTGGAATTACTCCTTTCATATCCTGAGGATCAGCTCACTTTTGATAATCTGCCTAATATCTTGAAGCAGATTTGCCTGCAGAAACAGAAGAAAGCTCCTACGACACAACTTTACACGGACCCCCAGCCCAGCCCCAGTTTTACAGGGATAGATAGGTCGAGTAGCACTAGACAAACCGGGATTTGCAAGGAAATTGTGCCACCAACTCCTTTAAAAATAAGTCAAGTCATTGAGTATGGACACAAAGGGAAGTTCACATTAGCCGGGAAACAAGCTGAAAAGACGAGTAGAGTTATCCGTGATGAGATAGAACCGAGACGTTTCAAAGATCAGCCGCCAAAAGGTACGCCAGAGGTGAAGAGTGTTGCCGTGGTTTCTTCACTTGACCAGATGGAGTCAACTCCTAGTGTCAGTTCGTCCAGTGATCCAACTCGGTCACTGCAGACCCAACCAAGCCAGGCTCCCAAAAGAACCTTCAGCCTTTTCCCTATTTTAAAGAAAGACACAGACGTTTACAAGTCTGAGTCCCTTAAATTCATGACTTCGCAAAAGCCAGATGGGGATGGGGTCATGCGGGAACCCCGCAGCCTGGCAGGTTTGCTGGAGGGGAGATCGGACATCAGGAGGAGGTCGCAGGGCGGCTCCATGTACGTTCGATCCAAAATTAAGGTAAGGAACTGTCAAGACGTCTGCTGGCAACATAAACGTGTAAATTCATGTACAAAACAACCTTAAATGGAGGAAGTATCATCCTGACGACGTTCAAAATAACTCGTATTTCTCTATCACAGGTGACGACAGGTGAGTTACCACCTGATCCCACTCCTCTCCTTCAAGCTCCTCCCCCTGTTTCTGACCCACCACCTTCAGCTGCACCAGCCTCCATCATGACGGCTACCACACAACCGCCCCCCTCAGAGGCGGTCTCCATGGTAACCACATCGCCAGGTCAAAGTCAAAGCACGCCAACAGCAACAACAGTGGGATATGTGTGCCAGGTATGACTCACCGACATGAGTTCAAGGGAACTATTTTGACTAAAATATATATTTTTTGTCAGTATTTGTTTTATTATATACCAGTAAATAGAAATGGAAAAATATAACGTTTCCAGAACTAGTCTAAATTCAGTGCTTTTAAATCAAACATACCAGTTTCAGAGTCAGAGAGTCTTTATTGTCATTTGCACCGCATGTGGTACATGTGATGAAAACGAGATTATGTACACGGGGTCCCAGTTACATCCAACAACAAATGCAAGAGAAAAACAGTAATAACATCTAGAATTAACTAAGAGAAACATCAACTAGTAATACACTAAGCCCTAATGTAGTGGAAAAACATCATTATAAACAGCAGCACGAACATGAGTCTGTATGAGCAGATGGTCACAGATGAACACAGCAACAAGAAAACAGATCAGCATCAGCATGATGTGATATTTTGCAGTGTTTATTTATTTATTCATGAGTCTAACAGCCTCAGGGTAGAAGCTGTTCCTCAGTCTAGTGGTTCTACATTTGATGCTCCTCAACCTCCGTCCTGAGGGGAGTGGGGCAAAGAGTGAGTGTGCTGGGTGAGTGAGGTCTTTCATGATGCAGGTGGCTCTTTTCCTGCATCTGGAGGTGTAAATGTCTGTGATGGTGGGGAGACTGACTCCAACAGACTTCTGTGCAGCCTTCACCACTCTCTGCAGAGCTTTCCTCTCTTCAACTGTGCAGCCTCCATGCCACACGTTGATGCTGGAGCACAGGATGCTCTCCACTGCACACCTGTAGAAGGAGGTGAGGACTGGGCTGCTCAGACCAGCTCGTCTCAGCCGTCTGAGGAAGTAGAGTCTCTGATGACCTTTCTTGATCAGGCTGGTGGTGTTGTTGCTCCAGCTGAGGTTATCATTCAAGTGTACACCCAAGTATTTGTAGCTGGAGACCACTTCCACTGCAGATCCACCTATGTTCAGTGGGGTGTGGGTGTGTTTGTTCCTTCTGAAGTCCACAATCATCTCCTTTGTCTTCTTCACATTCATGTGAAGATTATTCTCTTTGCACCAGCTCTCCAGGTGTTCCACCTCCTGTCTGTAGCTGGTAGCAGTTTCAAAACTCATGTGAGTTTAAACGTAGAGTAAAAATGTCCCGGTTGTATTTCAGATCTGCCAGAAGACCTTCCAGTTCCAGCGGAATTTGAACCGACACGTGAAGTGCCACAGCGAGACCAAGAGGCATCAGTGCAGCTTCTGTGGCAATAGCTTCATGAACACCTCAAATTTCAAGAAACACGTGCGCAATCATAAAGGTACTGTATCTTTCGCATATAAGTTGCAGTTTTTTGCCTAATTTGCATGTCTTGCGACTTATACGGCGAAGCGACGTACAGTATTTATGGATTTTTTCCC
>JBBPBX010019618.1:10949-30933 GCA_038048925.1 Garcialebias charrua | reverse complement strand
ATCTGATTAATTTTTTAGCAGCGTAGAAGGGAACAGACGAAAATGGGTGGAAGATATTTAGAAAATGTAAAATAAATATAATCTTGGATTACTGTATTTATAAAACCTGGGAGTGGTGGCACATATTTGAGAAGGTGAGTCTGTGGTCTTAAGGTCGCCGGTTCAACTCCCCGTACCAACAACATCAAAATGAAGGTGGGATAGATGAAACACCCACACTTGCCTCCACCCTCATTCACCCCACTTCGGACCCTTGAGCAAGGCCCGGCCTTAACCCCTACCATCTGCTAGCTCTCTGCTCCACACAGAGGGATGTGGTAGCTCAGTGGTCTGTGGTTGTGTCAGGAAGGACATTGGGAATAAAAATAATTATCAAGACTTCGTGTGAGTTAGTTCGCTGTGACGACCCCTGAAGAAGAAGAAGAAACTTTATCTATAAAACTATGTAAAATTGGATATAAAACTCATCAGCAGACAAAAACATTTTTTTAACTTTAGCTTGGTAATGGGACTGTTAGCCTAAGCTGAAATCAAAGGCAATCTTTTTAGAAACAAAAATAAATAAAAAACAAATTTAATTTCATGACGTTTGCGAAACATCACGGCCACGTTAGTGATGATGAACGATTTCAATGTTTTTACAGTACTGCACAACCAACCACTGACATAGGGCTGGGCCATATCATATCGTTCCCGGTAATACCGGTAAAAAAAGCTTGCCCTTGCAAAAAAGTTATATCATGATATGCTAATTTCATGACGTAATACGTCAGGGCGCCCCACCCCATTAACCGAGCGCTTCAAATGGCCAAACCGAACTGCGCACTTCCCCTCCACCAGTCTGCGTGCAATACTAGCTAGCTAAAATGCTAAAAACAAACAACGCGCGTCTCAGCTTCTCTCCCCCCTGCTCTAAACAGCAGGTACAGACAGCTCAAATGTCTCCCCCTCCCCCCACCCCTCTGAGCAGCCGGTGCTGCGTCTCCCTCGCTCTAAACTGTCGGTACAAACACGCGCAGCTCAACTGTCTCTTGAGTTCCACAGTCGGTCCACGGACCAAGAGGCAGGTGATCAGAGACAGATCAGTCAGAAAAATGAATCATTCCTGCATGAATAGATGAAGCTGAAACACCAACAAGTTCTGGAAGTTATACTTCATTTAAAGGCAACATATATTTTGTTGTAGGTTACATTTATGCTCAACAGATCTTAAGCTTCATTTTATTTAGTTGTTTTAGGAAACTACACCTACACTTTAGTTTTTGTGGTGGATTTTGTTGATCTATATTTTGTGCAGACTTTTTCAATCTAAATAACAGATCTTTTTTATTTTTATACTTGGAGACTGAATACTTTACTAAATAAAGTAATTTCAGTAAAATTAACCCTAGTTGTTTTAAAAAAAATTTATATAATACTGCAAAGCAACATGTTAAGTTAATTATGTCATATAAATCAAATTGATTTTTTTTTAATATCACGAAATTTATCGTTATCGTGATAATGCTCTGAAATATCACAATACTGTACAATTTTTGAGCCATATTGCCCACCCCCTACTGACGTGTTTGAAAATGTCTCGTTCAGGCGTCCGTCCGTACAAGTGCACGCTCTGCGACAAGGCCTTCACCCAGCGCTGCTCCCTGGAGTCCCACATGAAGAAGATCCACAGCGTCACGCTGAAGTACGCCTACAAGGAGCGGCGCAACAAGCTGTACGTCTGCGAGGAGTGCGGCCACACGGCGGCCACCCAGGACGAGCTGCTGCTGCACCTGCACACGCTGCACCCCGACAGTCCCCTGCTGAAGGGGAAAGCCGCGAGGAAGGCAGGGGGTGTCACGCCGGGCTCTCCGCAGGAAGGCGACAGCGACGACACCAACGGGTCCATCGGGCAGTAGAACTTCAGAATGAACTCTGACGGGACGGACGTCAACTCTTGCACAGCAACGTCAAATCCACGATGTTTACTGTAAATATGTGGATATTTATGGGTTTCTGCTGTATGGTGGATATTAATAAGGCTGACTGCCATGAGCCAAAACATTATGACCCTTTCTGACGGCGCTCAAACATCTGTTGTCCTTTATTGTCGTCTGCACCAGATGTTTTGCAGGTTTTAAATTTGGAGCCACCTCAAAACATGATTACCGGTACTGTACTTTTAAAAAAAGACAATTCTTGTTTGATGATGTTTTCTTCAGTGCAGTGGTCATTATGTTTTGGCTCAGCTTATGTTTCTTTGTGGGACTGTATTACCTGTGGGTTTCTCTGTACAGCAGAATATATATATATATATATGTTTTTCTATGGAAAGAATTAATTAAAGGGAGTAATATATGACACTAACTGGACTAATTGTTTTGTTGTTGTTTTTTTTTTGTTTAAAAAAATAAATAATAACTTATCACTCCTGCTGCTTTACTGAACCCTGAAACTGAGTTTTTAGGGTCAGAAACTGAGGCCTTGTGCGTCATTTGGGTCAGAATTTGAGGTCTTGTGGGTCATTTAGGTCAATAACTGAGACCAAGTGCGTCATTTGGGTCTGAAACTGAGACCAAGTGGGTCATCTGGTTCAGAAACCGAGGTCTTGTGGGTCATTTGGGTCAGAATTTGAGGTAATGTGGGTCATTTAGGTCAATAACTGAGACCAAGTGGGTCATTTGGGTCTGAAACTGAGACCAAGTGGGTCATCTGGTTCAGAAACCGAGGTCTTGTGGGTCATTTGGGTCAGTATTTGAGGTATTGGTCATTTGGGTCAGAAACCGAGGTCTTGTGGGTCAGAAACTGAGGTCTTGTGTGTCATTTGGGTCAGAATTTGAGGTATTGTGGGTCAGAAACTGAGGTCTTGTGGGTCAGAAACCGAGGTCTTGTGGGTCATTTGGGTCAGTATTTGAAGTATTGTGGGTCAGAAACCGAGGTCTTGTGGGTCATTTGGGTCAGAAACTGAGGTCTTGTGCATCATTTGGGTCAGAAACAGACCAAGTGGGTCATTTGGTTCAGAAGCCGAGGTCTTGTGGGTCATTTGGGTCAGAAACTGAGACCAAGTGGGTCATTTGGGTCAGAAACAGTGGCCCAGCTTGCTTATAACTTCTCTCTCCCTCTCACAGTCTCCTCATAGAATTGAGAAAGCTTGTGGGATGATGAGCAAAACATCGTGTTTGCTACAAATAAAGTCCAGTTGTTCTGTATTGAACGCCTTTTTTGATTTTATCATGTCCTGGACGACTGAGAATCTTCACCAGCGTATCACCTGTTTGCACGGTATTAAAAAAAGAAAAGAAAAATCTCGAGATGTATTAGCAATTTACTAGCCTGGTTAAAACCAGACCCTGTCCTTCACTTCGCTTCAGACAAGGAAAAGTGAAGGGAAATGAGAATTGAGCGGAGCTGTGCAGGAAGGCGAGGGCCAGGCTAGCAATTTACTAGGGATGGGGTAGATCCGATCCAGTATCGGTATCGGTATCTGATACCAGCATTATTTAAGTATCAGATATCGGATCAAACCTGCCGATACTTTTCCGATCCAGCTTCAAAGAAGTTTTCCAGCTTTAGCAGAGAGCCATGAGCTACTGTTGTTTTTAGTTTTCCAGATTTAGCTGGAAAAGTTTTCCAGCTAAATCTGTTTTCCAGCTATAATCCACTCTCTTATTGGTTAAGGGGAGTGCTGTGTTGTCTTTCCCATCATGCTTAGTGCTTTTTTTGTTTTTTCAGCTGCACCATGAGTAAGGAGGACATGTGTGTGGTATAATTGCCTCCTGTCCTGTGTGCTGTTAAAGTCAGTGGGTTCCCTATTGTAAGGCTTAAAAGTGTCTTCATTGGGTTTATCTTACACAATGTTAAAATGAATAGTTTGGGTGCAAAAGTTTTATTATACAGAGTCACATACCTGAACAGTATCGGATCGGAAAAGTATCGGTATCGGCAGATACTGAGTTAATAAGTATCGGATCGGATCGGAAGTGAGAAATGTGGATCGGTGCATCCCTACAATTTACTGCTGCAACATTTTTTTTTTTCATTCATTCATTCAACCTTTATTTATACAGGCTAGCCTCGTTGAGCCACGGGGACTCATTTACAAGAGGGACCTGTCTCACTCACACCCAGGGTCAATTTAGAGTCACCAATCAGCCTAACATGCATGTTTTTGGTCTGTGGGAGGAAACCGGAGCACCCGGAGAAAACCCACGCATCGCACGGAGAGAACATGCAAACTCCAACCAGAAAGGCCCCCGGACCAGCCGGGATTTGAACCGGGGACCTGCTCGCTGAGAGGCAGCAGCTCTACCAGTTGTACCACCGTGCTGCCCAACATTAAAGTGATAGTTCAAACAATTTAAAGGGGGTTCAGAGGAAAAGTTATGAACAGGTAATGTTTCTCCTGACTGAAGCCACCTGGAGGATCTCCTCCTCCAGCAGTGAGTCAGAAGGTTTCCACAAACGGCCGTCGTTTCAACACCGCGTCTGTTGGAGCAGGATTACCGCGGCGGCCACACGCTCCTGTTTGAGGCTGTGTTTGAAGCCAGTAATTACATATTTTTAACAACAAAAAGTCTTGAGACAATAACTGAAGCAGTTCACACCCGTGTTTGTCTGATAATTGAGCCATCAAGCTGAGAAGTAGCAATTAAAGAAAGAAGAAGAAGAAAAAATGGAAACATTTTTTAGGCAAATTATCCATACCATTTTATTTATAGAGCACTTAAAACAGCAACAAGGCCAACCAAAGTGCTGTACAAACAAACAAACAGGCAACACATAACATACAAAATGAAGTACAAAAAAACAACAACAGAATATAGACATAAAATCACATCATCAACATAAAGATGAACAAAACAACCCTGTTAACTTCCACTGTCCAAAACTGACACCAAAATGACAATGATTTTAGGAGCTGCCATTTAAAACAAAAGTCCCGCCTACACAGCCTCCTAATTCGCTAACAGGCTGTCAATCATAGTGCAACGGGACAATTTTATTTAAACGGAAACAATTTTTTTAACGTATATTTGAAGATACAGCATCAAAATAAGCGCTACATTTAAAAAAAAAAAATCAACACCTGAGAAAAAAATAATAGTATTAAAAAAGATGCATTTTGCTTCTTTTTTTTTTTTTTGCCAAAATAATAAAAATCCGGTTCATTTATGTTAAGGGGCATGGCTTAAAAGATGTACTACAGCTAGCCACCAGTTAAAACATATTTACAATAATTATCATATATAATAGTTTAAGTCAAAGTTTTTCCTCACTTGCTCTGGTACGAGGCGAACACACACTCTCTTCCCTCTCCTGTTCTCCATTTTGCTCTCTGTCTGTGTATCGGAGCTCCTATTTTTACACATCTTCCAAAATGAAAACTATTGTTATGGATCTGACCAACTGGACTTTTAGACACAATCAACAAAATCTTTTCAACAAATTGCAACAGGGTCCTGGAGAGCCCTCATGTGGACGACACATGCAGCTGGTGGATATACCTCTGGGGTACATCTGCTGTCGATCGAGGATGCCGAAATTGCATATGCAGGTAGTCCTCGACTTAAGACAGTCTCGAGTTACGACGTTTTGCGGTTATGACACATCTCCCATTAAACAATATATATATTTTGAAATTTTATTTTGATAAGCCGAGTTACGCAGTTTTACGTTGTAAACGAATGAAGAATACGGAGGAGGGACGGAGGAAAGGCGTCACCAGCATCCCAGTAGGAAATTAACTCTTTTTTTCCCCTTCATTATGGCTCCCAAATGTACGGTATGTGTTTTTTGATAATTATGTAGGGTACTGTGTTAGGATAGGCTAAGTGCTTGGTAAAATACAGTACTGTACGTATAAGGTGCCGTATGTACGTATGTTCGACTTACGTCGAAATTTGCTTTACGCCGCCGCGCAGGAACGGAACTCCGTCGTAAGTCGAGGACTACATGTAATTGGATTTTTGATAGGTTCCCTGTGTTTGGTATTGTCTGGTTCCTGGTTCATCAACATGCAAAGAAGACGGCCGCAGCTACTTAGGACCTTGTCAAGCTGCTACCTAAAGGTTTGGCTCGTGCTCTGAGTACTCAAAATCAGCTGATTTACGAGCTAAACCGTAAGATAGAAGTGATTTGAATTGCACGCCACCTTCGGCTTTGGGACTCGCCAGCGTGAAACAACCCTGGAGGGGCTTGTAAGCACGGACCAGTAGAATGCACCCTGATCTAGCCATTTTGGATCTTGAAAGTACCAGTAAGACTCAAGGCTGACGGAAAAATAGTCTGATTTCTTGGACCCAAATGCAACTCTAGCCCCAGGCTACACAGGAAGTACGTCAGTTTACACAGGAAGTGCCCTGGGCTACACAGGAAGTATGTCAATTTTATAATTATAATAACTTTTATTTATAACGCACTTTACATTAAACAAATCTCAAAGTGCTACAATGAACCTTAATTTACACAGGAAGTGCCCCGGGCTACACAGGAAGTATGTCAATTTTATAATAATAATAATAATAATAATAATAACTTTTATTTATAACACACTTTACATTAAACAAATCTCAAAGTGCTACAATGAACATTAATTTACACAGGAAGTGCCCCGGGCTACACAGAAAGTATGCCAGTTTACACAGGAAGTACCCCAGGCTACACAGAAAGTATGCCAGTTTACACAGGAAGTGCCCCAGGCTACACAGGAAGTATGTCAGTTTACACAGGAAGTGCCCCGGGCTACACAGGAAGTATGTCAGTTTACACAGGAAGTATGCCAGTTTTTTTTTTTTATTGAACATTTTAGAACATACAGAACAAAAGGCACACAAATAACAAATGACAATCTCAAAATTACAATGATATATATAAACATGTACAAATATCTACTAACATACCTCCTAATCTAATGTAAACATTCTTAAATTAACATATCGACCATCATAACCGTAAATTTGTGTAATAGACTTATTTGAAAGATTGCAAATAATACAGTCCAAGTAAAATAAACAATAACATAACTATTTATCTAACATTCTACATAATTACTTAAAATAATTTGTCAGGAAGTATGCCAGTTTACACAGGAAGTATGCCAGTTTACACAGGAAGTATGCCAGTTTACACAGGAAGTGCACCGAGCTACACAGGAAGTATGCCAATTTACACAGGAAGTATGCCAGTTTACACAGGAAGTGCCCCAGGCTACACAGGAAGTATGTCAGTTTACACAGGAAGTGCCCCGGGCTACACAGGAAGTATGCCAGTTTACACAGGAAGTATGCCAGTTTACACAGGAAGTATGCCAGTTTACACAGGAAGTATGCCAGTTTACACAGGAAGTATGCCAGTTTACACAGGAAGTATGCCAATTTACACAGGAAGTGCTCCGAGCTACACATAGATATTTATATAATATCTATGGAGCTACACATGAAGTATGCCAGTTTACACAGGAAGTGCCCCAGACCATACAGGAAGTGTTCCAGTCTGCACAGGAAGTGCCTGTTAGCTCATCAGTCTTTTAATTAAAAAAAAAACACTTCAAAGGATTTAAATTATTGCTCTCAAAGCAGTTGTAAGTATTTCAAGCAATTTATCCAAATTTAAACAAATTTTTCCAGATTTAAAATCGTTAAATTCACCTTCACTTTTGTTATGGAGCCAACTTTTACACAGAAAAGGAGCCCTGAAGCATGAAACTGATAGAAACATTAACTAATATCTCTAATACCTATATCTATAATATATAATATATATTATATATATTATATATATAATATAATAATATCTATAATATCTCTAATACTAATACTAATACCTCAATGTGTAACTGGCTGCTAGACTTCCTGACCGGGAGACCACAGACAGTGCGGGTCGGGAGTAACACATCTAGCACCATCACATTGAACACAGGGGCCCCACAAGGATGTGTGCTGAGCCCCCTTCTATTCACCCTGCTAACACACGACTGCACACCATCGTACAGCTCCAACCACTTCATCAAGTTTGCGGACGACACAACAGTGGTAGGTCTCATCAGCAACAACGATGAGACGGACTACAGGAACGAGGTGAGCCGCCTGGCCTTGTGGTGCGGACACAACAATCTCACTCTCAACGTGGAGAAGACAAAGGAGATTGTTGTGGACTTCAGGAAGAGGGATGCCCAACATGCCCCTCTGACCATCAACAGCACCGCAGTGGAGAGAGTGGACAGCACCAAGTTCCTGGGAGTGCACGTCTCAGAGGACCTGTCCTGGAGCAGGAACACTGCATCACTGGCAAAGAAGGCTCACCAGCGTCTCTACTTTCTCCGCAAGCTGAAAAGGGCTGGAGCTTCAACCCCCATCATGAGCACCTTCTACAGAGGTGCCATAGAAAGTGTCCTGACCAGCTGCATCACTGTGTGGTTTGGTGCATGTACTGCATCCTGCCGCAAGAGCCTCCAGCGCATTGTGAGAGCAGCTGAGAAGATCGTGGGCACCTCCTTGCCCTCACTGCAGGACTTACACAGCAAACGCCTCACTCGGAAAGCCCACTGCATGGCAGGTGATCCCACACACCCACTACACAGCTGCTTCAGACTGCTGCCATCAGGGAGGAGACTGAGGAGTCTCCAGGCTCGAACCAGCAGACTGAGAGACAGCTCTGTTCATCAGGCAGTCAGAATGCTAAACACTCTGCCTGCTCTGCCCCCCCTCCCATTTGAACTGCCTTAACACTAAAACTTTCTCACACATTACCACACAACACAAAGATTTTAACACTGGACTCTGTGTCATCAAACGGGTTATTCACTAAACTCTCGGTCATGTGCTCATACAGTTTGCACTACTTCTCATACTTGCACTAATGTTTGTATTACATCACTGCCTATAATCATAATACTGTTTACATTCTCTGTTTACATTTATTAATACTGTTTACTTTTATTACTACTGCTTACATGTAATTACTACTGTTTACATTTACACTACTCTAATATCTACACCACTGCTGATACATATACAGTGTGCTCTGAACGGTCTTATTTAGGGATGCCCAATGTGCCTTACTGCATATGCCACTTTTTGCCTCTATAACAACATCAACTACTACCTCATACATATACTGTGTACATTAACTCATACGCTGCTTTGCCACTTTGCAAATGTCAATGCTAGAAACCTTTAGTTTATTTTAGTTATACTTTTTATACTCTTTTTTTATACTAGTATGCAAAAACTCAGGACAGTATTATGTTCATTAAAGCTTCAGTATGTAGCTTTTTTTATGAACATATTTCTTCACTCTGTCACTACCTCCTGACAGACTGATGTTAGCCAGGTAATCTCTGAAAAAAAATTAAAAAAAATATTGTCCCCTTGCTTCTCCAGGTGGTAAATAAGCATTTCTAAAAAGAAAAGGTGACCCACCATTTTCCAGCCAATAAAAACAGAGTTTGTAACCAGCCAATAAAAACAGAGCTTGAATTTGAATCAGCCAATAAAAACAGAGCTTGAATTTGAAATTCAACAGACCACAAGGGGGCAGAGCCACATATGGCTCTGAGGGGGAGGGATCAGAATGCTTTGCCTGTTGAAAATATTTCTAAGTGCTGCAGTTCTACAGAAACTGCATACTGAACCTTTAAATGTTTAATGTTTTAGTTTTAGAGTTGGTGTAAATTTTCATACTCTTATACCACTATGCAAAAAACTCAGGACAGTGTTAGTTTTACTATTTTATGCTTATGTCTATTATTATATGTTTCAGTGTTTCAATGTTTAGATGTTTACTGTTGCACCGAGGGACTGAGAGAAACGCAATTTCGGTCCTGTGTATGTCCTGTACAGTACATATTGCAGATCTGACAATAAAGTTGACTTTGACTTTGACTAATATATTACCATTTCAGTGCTGTGGAAACGATTTAGATGTTGTAGAATTCCTTCTGCCTCGTCAACTTGCAGCTGCTGTAACTCACACAGCTGCTCACTTCCTGAAGTGAAAAGTCTACAAAAAACAGCATCAGCAGAATTTTTTTTATAAACTGCTGTTTTTGGTTGATCACTCGAAATAACTTTGGCTTCTCTGAAGACAAATCGCTAAAATCTAAAGTTTTAAATGGCTAAATTCGACGGATGCGTTTGTATCTTCCTCCATGTATTTCAATGTGCGCGTTGGAGCTGATGTCTAGATCTGACGTCACATTCACGCGACGGAAAACCCCGAAAATAGCGTGTAAAAAAACGGCGCTAATTTTAAACTATTTTTGAGAGGAATTTTCATTAATTTAACATTGTTTTAGCAAAAACGATCAGAGTTCAATCTTAAAATATATATATGTTGTGCCATTTTATGGAAAGTTCAAAGATGATGTCAGGGGAGCTTTAAGCAAAAGGGACACGTTTGCTTCAACTTGTAGGTTGGATTTTTCAGAAAGGCCTGAAAACGTCACGCGGTTTCTTCTTTTAGAGCGCTACGATCCTCACTGAAGGGTTTCCCTCTTGTGGGAACGTTGGGCTGTCCATGGCTTCCCAAACCTGTTTCCTCTTTTGTTTTTTTCCTCTGCTGCCTTTTCAGCGAGTTGGGCTGAGTGTTTAGGGAAGGCTCTGCGGTTGGCAGGGTGAGGTTGGATTCCTGGTCTCTGTCGAGTCTTGTTGGAGGATTCCAGCCGCCTCCAGCCCGAGGAAACAGAACAGGATTCAGCCGAAGACGGATAACGGTCTGGAAACTGAACAACGAAGATGGAACGTTATCGGCCTCCTGTCACGTTTCCTGCAGGACGAAGGAGAATCTCACGGGTTTCTCAGGATGTTGGAGCTCTACGTGTTTTCATGAGTTTTATTTGGTGGAAGAAAAGTTTACAGATTTTTATTCTCTGAAACTGATTCTCCGTTTAGCGCCACCTGAAGTTTGGGGTTTTAGGAACTCCTGCTGACAATTTGAACAAGTATTTCTACTTGGTGACCTTTTTAATTTTATATCACATTTAAAATACTACTTGATGAGAATCTCTCATGGAAACAACACATAAAATTGGTTAAAACTAAAATATCCAAAACAATAGCAGCTTTTTACAGAGGTCGATACTTATTAAATGACAAGGCATTATATCTATTGTATACCTCATTGATAGTACCACATTTGATTTACTGTGTTAATGTATGGGGTAAAGCATGTAAAAGCAACACAAACCCTATCTTTATTTTACAGAAAAAAATCATAAGAATTATAACAAGAAAACATCACTATCACCCATCGAATGAATTATTTAGACTGAGTAATTTCTTGAAATTCTATGATTTAGTGGACTACAACAACATATTATTGCTTAGCACAGAGCTAAAAAAAATACACTGCCATTGAACATCCAACCGTATTTTGTGAAACGCTCTAGCTGCTACAATCTCAAAGGAATAGGCATATTTGTAAAACCACAATTTCGAACTAGTCTAAAAGAAAGAACTACCCAAATTCAGGGTATAGGATTATGGAATAATTTAAAAACAGAAATTAAGGGGGCCAAATCAATCACTATCTTTAAGAAGTTGGTCAAAATTGAAATGTTAAATAAATATCAATGAATGTATAATCAGTTTCACTTTAAAGAAGGTTATATGATTTACTGTTTTGTCATTATAAAATAACTTGTTTGAATTGGATAAATAAGGAGCAGATTAAATAAGATTATTCTTCATCTGTTACCTTTCATTTGATATATATTTTTCTCTCTTTTTATGCAAGTCATCTGTTGTACTCATTATTGTAAAATGAAGATAATAAAATAAAAATAAATAAAAAATATCAAGCCGTTGATGCAAAAAACAACCATATTTAACCTTATAACTCGTGTGTTTTCATTGTCAATGAGCAAATATAAGCTCTTACGTTGTATTTCTATAAAAGACTTATACAGTAGTTGTTTTACAGAAACATTATGGACTGACTATACTGCAAAGAATATTTTTTGTGCTCCATTTTTTCTTAATTCTACAAATGAATTCCTGATATGAACAATAACTTTTATTTGTGCACTGCAACCTTAAAAATTACATTTAATTACAATTACATTGTAAAGCAAATCAATTTAACCTGATGTTTGCGCATGGTAAGACATATTTTTTACTTTCATATCTTTAGCCAAAATAGCTAACCATAAATGTAAGGAGTTTTACCTTTTGTTGTTTAATAGTCTGATTTGTGGTTTCATTTTGTACGCTTATTTTATAGTTTATGCTCTTTTTTATTTCTTTGAAGGAGAAATGTTGCTGTGATGGACCTATTATTTAGAGAAAACGTGGAAATATAAACGTAAACGTGCTTAAACTAAAATACTTTATGTACATTGATATGTAGAATAGATTAGATAAAACTTTACTTATTCCTTCAGGTAAATCAATCAATCAACTTTATTTATTTGTATAGCACATTTTAAAAACCACAGGGTTAGCCAAAGTGCTGTACAATAACACAAAAGACAAGTTAATTAAAACGATTAAAAAAAACACACAAAGCATACAAAAACAAAAAAATACATACTGTACTGTACCATAAAAGATAAGATCACGTGCTAAAAGGCAAGGAATAAAAGTGTAAATTAAAATTCCAGCATCATTTTACAGGTTGTAGATAAAAAAAAAGAAGGGACATTTGGATATATTGTATGTAATTTATGTAAAAATATGTGAGAAAAAAAAAAGACTTTCTGGTTTTGTATACTGTACAGTAATCAGGTCTGGTTGTAGTTCCACTTGTTGCCGCGTGGTGTCGCTGTTGACGTTCCAACTGCAGGTCACGTGACTCGTATTAAAGCGGAAGTGCTCCGCTCCTTTTTGAAAACAAGGCGCCGGCGGCTAAGCTAATCATGCTAACTCTGTCCCATAGTTCGTTTTCCTCTTTTGTCTTTTCTCGCTTTAATTAGTTAGTCCGGCCTGTTCTGTGTCGGGTCCGCAGGAGGAATGCCAGCTTCGGAACCGGTTCGGTGGGGCCGGAAACGCGTGCTGCCGTCCTGCCCGAACCCGCTGTTCCTGCAATGGCTCACCGAACTGCGGGACGAGGCTAAAGCGAAGCAGCTGAAGACCCAGTTCACCTTCCAGAAGGTAGCAGCTGAAAACACGAGCTTCTGCTGCTGGACCCGGATCATAGTTCATTTAATTAATCTGCCTCATAAAAAAATGGCTGTTTTAAGAAAAGCAATGAAAAATAAAAATCTTTAAAGTAGTCTAAATGTGCAACAATTTCAAGGAGTAAGATCATTTATGACAATTATTTGTTTACTAACTGCAGTTTTCTTTGTAAACCGCAATGTTTAAACGTGCTTTATCATTTATTTTACTTTATAAAAAAATAAACCGTGAAATGAAACCTACAGGTTAAACATTATTAAAGCAAAGTAAAAAACAAAAAGGACAAATAGTTGTACAATGCAACAAAATAACACATTTTTACCTCCATCCCAGAAGTTTGTGAACATTTGAGCTATTTAACAGACACGACACGTGATAATTATTTTAAGTGTCTTTACTGTCATATACAGTATTTTTTTTTTTTTAAATCAACATTTTGTATAGTACTGTATTTGTATATGCAGTGGGTATGTAGTTATTTGAAGAATAGGAAACAGTTTGTACGAATAGATGATGTAAGATCTAATTTTTGTAATATCACATGCGGAGTTCCACAAGGCTCTGTATTTGGACCTAAGTTATTTATTTTATATGTCAATGATTTGTTAAAGGTGTCAGGACTCAAGGTTGAATAGTTTTTTGATAATATTTAAGTTTTTGTCAAGCCCACTACAAAAAAAAAAGTTATTTCCACAAGAAGGAAGTTGAGTTTTGAATCGATGAGAAGAAATCTGAACGGTCTGTGCTCCTGTGTTTCCAGGCGATCAAGTCGTTGACTAAATATCCTCTTCCTCTTCGGAACGCGAAAGAGGCCAAGATCCTGCAGAACTTCGGGGACGGGATCTGCAAAATATTAGACGATCGACTGCAGAAGTACTACAGAGAGGAAGGTGAGGAAGGAGGGATGGATTCACTCAACCATTATTTCTCCAGGTTTTAGTCTTGTTGAGTCACGAGGACGCGTTTACACGAGAGACCAGTTTTAGACAGACAACAAGAATTCAAGAAAAAGCTGTTAAAATAAAATTAAAGTAGTTTGTAAAATTTACAAAGTAAAATACTAAAAATGAAGTTGTTCCAGGAAACTGGAGCGGAGTAAGAAAAGGCCTTTTTGCTGAGTTCAGTCTGCACTGAGAGGACGCTGCAGGTAATGATGAAGGCCTGAGAGTGCACGCTGTACCTGCACTGACAGCGTGACATGTTGGAGGAGCTGTAAGAGGCAGCAGACCAAGGAGGGATTTATAGATGAAGACAGTTGGATGACTGGATATGTGGTTGGATGTAAATGGGGTTGTATGATGGCTGGCTGGATGGATATGTGGTTGGATGGATAGAGGGATATGTGGTTGGATGAATGGATATGTGGTTGGATGGATAGAGGGATGTGATTGGATTAATGGATATGCGGTTGGATGGATGGAGGGATATGTGGTTGGATGAATGGATATGTGGTTGGATGGATAGATAGATATGTGGTTGGATGGATAGAGGGATGTGATTGGATGAATGGATATGTCGTTGGTTGGATGGATGGAGGGATATGTGGTTGGATGAATGGATATGTGGTTGTATGATGGCTGCTGGATGGATACGTGGTTGGATGGATAGAGGGATATGTGGTTGGATGAATGGATATGCGGTTGGATGGATGGATATGTGGTTGGATGGATAGAGGGATGTGATTGGATGAATGGATATGTGGTTGTTGGATGGATGGAGGGATATGTGGTTGGATGAATGGATATGTGGATGATGGATGGGTATGTGGTTGGATGGATATATGGTTGATGGATGGAGGGATATGTGGTTGGATGATGGCTGGATGGGTGGATGGATGATGGATGGATATGTGGTTGGATGGATGGAGGGATATGTGGTTGGATGATGACTGGATGGATGTGGGTTTTTTTTTCATTCATTCATTCAACCTTTATTTATACAGGCTAGCCTCGTTGAGTCACGGGGACTCATTTACAAGAGGGACCTGTCTCACTCACACCAAACAACCATCCACTCTCACACTCACACCTAGGGTCAATTTAGAGTCACCAATCAGCCTAACAAGCATGTTTTTTGGTCTGTGGGAGGAAACCGGAGTACCCGGAGGAAACCCACGCATGCACGGGGAGAACATGCAAACTCCACCCAGAAAGGCCCCGGACCGGGATTTGAACCGGCAACCTTCTCGCTGAGAGGCAGCAGCTCTACCAGTTGTGCCACCGTGCTGCCAATCTGGTTTGATGATGGTTGGATGGATGGATGAAAGGATATGTGGTTGGATGGATGTATGGATGGATATGTGGTTGGATGGAAGGATATGTGGTTGGATGATGGCTGGATGTAGATTTTCTGTATAAAATAATTGATTTTCTGTATAAAATCATTGATTTTCTGTATAAAATCCTTGATTTTCAACATAAAATCATTGTCTTTCTTTATCAAATCATTAATTTTCTATATAAAGTCATTGGTTTTCTGTATGAAATCATTGAATTTCTATATAAAATCATTGATTTTCTGTATGAAATCATTGGTTTTCTGTATAAAAACATTGATTTTCTATATAAATCATTGATTTTCTGTATGAAATATTAGATTATCTGTATGAAATCATTGGTTTTCTCAGAAAACCAATGATTTTTTACAAAAAACTTTTCTGTATAAAATCATTGGTTTTCAGAAAACTTTTCTATATAAAATCATTGGTTTTCTGTATGAAATCATTGATTTTCTATATAAATCATTGAATTTCTGTATGAAATCATTGGTTTTCTGTATGAAATCATAGATTTTCTGTATAAGATCATTGGTTTTCTGTATGAAATCATTGATTTTCTATATAAAATCATTGATTATCTAAATAAAATCATTTGTTTTCTGTATAAAATCATTGGTTTTCTGTATAAAATCATTGTTTTTTTGTATAAAATCATTGATTTTCTAAATAAAATAGTTGTGTTTCTGAATGAAATCATTGATTTTCTATATAAAATCATTGATTTTTCTAAATAAAATCATTGGTTTTCTATATAAAATCATTGATTTTCTGTACAAAATCCTTGATTTTCTATATAAAATAATTGGTTTTCTGTATAAAATCATTGTTTCATACAGAAAAAAATTCTGTATCAAATCATTGGTTTTCTGTATCAAATCATTGGTTTTCTGTATCAAATCATTGGTTTTCTGTATCAAATCATTGGTTTTCTGTATCAAATCATTGGATTTTCTCATAAAATCATTGGTTTTCTGTATCAAATCATTGATTTACTATATAAAATCATAAATTTTCTGTATGAAATCATTGATTTTCTGTATAAAATCATTGGTTTTCTGTATCAAATCATTGGTTTTCTGTATCAAATCATTGGTTTTCTGTATCAAATCATTGGTTTTCTGTATCAAATCATTGGTTTTCTATATCAAATCATTGATTTACTATATAAAATCGTTGATTTTCTATATAAAATCATTGGTTTTCTGTTGACGTACTGTTCCACGGAGTTCTCTTTGCGTTTTGTCTCCACTCATCACGTCAGCACCACACGGCACCAGTTCAGGGCCGGTGCACGCCCCCACTCAGCCCAGTTTTTGGCTCCACCTTGTTTGTGGTTCCAGCTGGTTCGCTCCGAGGTGCTGGTCTTGATGTGAGCAGACAGCAGCCGTTGGTTGAGTCACTGGATGACCTAAGCTACGTGCGAACCTCCACTTCCTCGTCGTGTTGACGGACGACGCCACAAGGAATGAGCTCATTTACAGAGAGACACCAGAGATGATGCTACACCCCGACTCAGTGGTTCCAGGAGAAGCTGAAGAAGCTGAAGTCTGATTATCGGGCGATTAAGGACCACAACTGGTGGAATGGCTCGAACACAACGACCAGTTACAGACCAGTTACAGACCAGTTACAGACCAGTTACGATCCACAGAGCAGGGGAACAAGTCGCTGTGACAAATCAGCTTCTTTGTCCTAAGCTGGTTTTAAATCTCAGGTTTTATATTTTTAATTGTTTACAAACTAAACTTTGAGCGGACGTCTTCACGGGTTCATCTCAGCAACGAACAACAAACAAACAATTAAAAATATTAAATGTTGTGTAAACGCCGAGCTGCGAGTCGTTCTCTCAGCTGCTGACTCTTCGGCTGTTCTCTCTCTTCCAGGTCCGAACGCTCCGATCCACTCCCTCCCTGCCGGAGCGCCCCCTGCAGGAGGAGCAGACAACAACAGGCTGGAGGCGTCACGGGCGGTAAGGACCAGGAGGAGAACCCTCAGTCCGTCGACTCCTTCATCTGTAAAAGGAGTTTCGTGAACCTTCGTGTCGGAGTTTAGTTCAGACGTTGACGACGTTTTGGACCTTTTGATGTTTCGTACGAAACCAAAGAGCGTTCTTTGTTTGATCTGGACGTCCCCTAAATTAATGGAAACTTTTAAAACTTCTATTATTTGCAGATAAAATCAGTAACTTTGTGTAAAAATACACAGATTTAACAAACAGTTGATTTGATTATGAGAAGCTGCGTGTTGGCTTCTGTCCAGCAGGCGGCGCTGCAGGCCTTTAACTCCTGCTGCTTCAAATGAAGGAGACATTTTTATCTTTAGGTTTTCTTCTATTTGTTTGAATGTTTGTGAAGCGTTCCTTCTGTCGCGATCCATTTTTCTTTTATACGTTTTCAGCATCTTTCTCGTCCCGCAGCTGTTGTTCTAGTTCAACAAATCATGAATCAAAAAACATTCGGCTCTTTCAGGACAATCATGCACTGTGACTTTTGGTATTGGTGCAACTTTAGCTGCCATTTTTTTTTCTCCTAGAAAATGAATTGAGCTCATTTTACATCCTTCAGAGCTTTAGCTCTGTTCACAACCTTTTACTGCTCCTTTCACATTATGTTCTGCATCAGCTTCTTTCTGCTAATTTAAACTTTTTCAGCTACTTTCAGCTGTTTTGCGCTTTCAGGTTCTTTCTGCTAACTACAACATTTTTGTGCTTTTTTAAAACTCCTTAAAGCAAGTTTCTTTTTGCTATTTCAGCTACTATGTAGCTGTATTATGCTAATTTTAGCTTTTCCATCTAATTCCCCATTTTTTGCACTCATTTCAACTTTTTTCAGTCTAATTGGACAAAGTTGTGTTCTCTCCACTTACTAGTCTAAGCTTCTTTCTGCCTTTTTAGCTACTTTTTGGCTGTTTTAAGATTATTTCAGCTTTTTTCAGATAATTCCCACATTTTGTGCTAATTTCAGCTTCTTTCAGCCTAAATGGTCAAACATGTTTTTTCTGCTTTATTCTGCTTATTTAAGCTTGTGCTATCTTTTTAGTAGTTTTAGCTAATTTTAGCTGTTTTCAGATAAATTAAAGTTTCCTGTGTTCATTTCTGCTAATTTCAGCTGTGTTTTTTTCCAGCTGTTTTGTGCTCCTTTCAGATTCTTCTAACTAACATTTTTGTGCTTCTTCTAACTTTATGCACATTTCAGGTTTATTTTGCTATTTCAGCTACCATTTAGCTGTTTTATGCAAATTTGAGCTTTTTTCAGGTAATTCCACATTTTTTGCACTCATTTAAACTTTTTTCAGTCTAATTGGACAAAGTTGTGTTCTCTCCACTTACTAGTCTAAGCTTCTTTCTGCCTTTTAAGCTGCTTTTCGGCTGTCTTAAGACAATTTCAGCTTTTTTCAGATAATTCCCATATTTTTTGCTAATTTCAGCTTCTTTCAGCCTAAGTGGGCAAACACGTTTTTTTTTTCTGCGTTCTTATGCTTGTGCTATCTTTTTTTTTTTTTGCATTTTTAGCTAGTTTCAGCTGTTTTCAGATACATTAAAGTTTCCTGTGGTTATTTTTCTGCCAATTTCAGCCTAATTAACTTCTTTCTTATACCCTGATGCATGCTCAATAATCCAGGTAGAAAAATCTAAGAAAAGCTAAGTCTGGTCCTCTGGACATTCAAAAAACAAAAAAAACAAAACAAAGCAAAAAATTGTAGAAACGTTTCGTCTTTCGTCCGAAAGACTTCCTCAGTCTGAGGTGCTGGGTTCAGCTCAGTCTTATAAATAGCACCCTCTCACAGTGTTACACAACCAGTTGGCTGATGACAGCCTGAAACCAGCTGCTCACATGATCAAGGAGGACCATCAGCCTAACAATGGATCGTTAGCACCCTGATGGTTGTTTGCTATTCACAGAGGGCTGAGTGATACCAGCAATCACAGCATTGTAGGAGGGGGACAGTTGAACTCGGAGGCCTCCACCCCTGTTTAATGGGGTGGTAGAATTCCAAGTAGAATTCCACTGGTGGAGATGATCACAGCCACTGAGTCAGCCATCCGTAACAACAAAATTAAAGAGTTTGAAGCAGAACAACTCAGAGTCAAAGTTTCAGCCTGTCTCAGTAATGCTAAACCACCACCTTCCAACATCAGTAGAGAAGAGAGGGATGCACTCACCACGCTTAGCAAGGACAAAAACATCATAATTCTCCCAGCAGACAAAGGAAGGTGCACAGTGATTTTGAACCAGAAAGACTATCATGAGAAAGTTATGTCACTCCTTAGTGACTTAACCACTTATGAACCGCTGAAAAGAGATCCAGGAAGTGGTTACAAGAAGAAGTTGATAGATTGCCTGAAAATTTTGAAGCAGGACAAGGCTATTGACAATATTCTGTACCACAGACTGTACCCAGGGGAGGCCACGCCAAGTCTGTATGGTTTACCCAAAATCCACAAACAAGGTGTACCTTTAAGACCAATTGTTAGCATGATTAACTCTGTCACTTACAATGTTTCCAAATATCTGGCATCTGTACTCATCCCTTTAGTTGGCAGCTCAGAACACCACATACAGAACACCATGGACTTTGTGGATAAGGTGAGGGATGTCATCATGGAGACTGA
>JBBPBX010019617.1:25559-44290 GCA_038048925.1 Garcialebias charrua | reverse complement strand
GCTGACAAACTGAATATACTCCAGTATGAGGTTGCTCCATCTATGTTTTTCGTTCCCTGATGGTGTGGCTATATTTTAACAAGCCAATGTCAAGATTCATTAAACTCAACTTAGAATAACCAGTTTGTGTGTGAGAGAAATAAATCAACCCCCACAGATTATAGACATTAACTCTACTGACAATCTTAGGGATGGCCTGTAAAAAAATGTTGTTATACTCTTGTGTCATCAGCTTGAAATTTTTGTAAAAGTGATATAAACAAAATGTATTTTGGGACATTTCATGAGTTTACCAAGGTCAAATGAATACATTCTGTAATCAAAGTCGTATACAGGTAGGTGGTCTGACAAAATATTAAACTGCGTGGCATTCTTTTGGTCAGGCCGTACATATAATCATCTTTGTAAAACTTGAGTGCAGTTTGATTTATTGATTTGAATTTTTGATTCAATTCGCTGTTAGACTTCCTCTTTCTGTCAGTGCAGGTTTGGAATGCTCCGCCTCCACTACATGTCCTGTCTGCGCTGCAAAGTTCTGTGATTATATGTTAATAAAACCTTTTAAAAATATTATAAAACCATGGAGCACTTGTCCAACAACACAAAAACCAGCAGAAATCAGCAGAGGTTCACGAAGCAACGTTGGACATGTTAATTCGCTCGTGATTTCCTCTTTCTGTCAGCGCAGGTTTGGAATGTCTGGAATGCTCCGCCCCCACTCCATGTCCTGTCTCTGCGCTGCGAAGTTCTGTGTTTATATGATAATATAACTGTTTAAAAAATATAATAAAACCATGAATCACTCGTCCAACAACACAAAAAGACCCTGTAATCAGCAGAGCATCACCAGCCAATTTGGACATGATTTAATTCGCTCGTGAGTCGTGACAAATCCATTTCCTCATTCCTGTGAGTGGAGGATGAAGCGATCACTTGACTTTTGGCAAAAAAACTAAATAAAAGTCCAGCTCTGGGATGAAGAAGGGATATTTAATACATTTGTGTCACATAAAAAACAGTCCTGCATCGCTTTGCAATCCTTTGAATGAGAACGAGCCGCGGCGCTGAGGCTGTGACAGGCGGGGGCGTGGGTTGGGGCGTGACAAACAACTCTGTTTTTATTGGCTGGTCAGTGTCCGGGTCACTCTGTGTTTTCAGTGTTTTTATAAATGCTGATAGAGAAGCAAGGGGACTATAGTTTTTTTCAGAGATTACTTTGTCTAACATCAGTCTGTCAGTAGATCGTGACAGAGTGAAGAAATATGTTAAAAATATATTGTTAGAAAAGTTACAGACTACATTACAATGTTACATACCCCACCTTTAAGATAAGATAGAACTTTATTGATCCTGCAGGAAAATGTTGTGCCAGAGTTTCAGTACAAAGGAACAAACACAATGAATCACACAAGATGTTAAAAAACTAACAGAGAATATAAAAATACCAACAATTAAAGTTTAAAACAGGTGCAGACAGAAACATTAAAGTGTTTATTTTAGTACAGGATTAATTGTATTGATCTGTGTGTAGAAAGGGGGTGGAGTTAAAAAATGTGAAGGACTTCCTGTTGTTCTGTGGAACACCTTGGTGGTCTCAGTCTACGACTGAAGGTGCTGCAGTGAGTCCAGGGTGTCATGCAGGGAGTGTGACGTGTTGTTCAGGATCTGGATCAGTTTCCTCATCATCCTCTGCTCAGACACATCTGTCAGAGACTGCAGGTCCACTCCCAGAACTGAACCAGCTCTATTTTATTTTTATACTTCATATTTTTGCTATTTTGGATGTAACTGGGACTTTGGGTACACAATTTTGTTCCACCTCATGTACCACATGTGGTGTGTATGACAATAAAGAATCTTAAACCTTCAACAAAATAATCCTACATTGAAAATGTACATAAAAATAAGAATGTAACATTTCATGTTTGCTGGTGTAGATTCTCAGTCGTCCAGGACATGATAAAATCAAAAAAGGCGTTCAATACAGAAGTCCAGTTGTTCTGTATTGAACGCCTTTTTTGATCATTTCATGTTTGCTGAATTTTTCGGCCTTCTCTGAAGGTGTAGAAGGCCCCAAGGTTTCCCCACTGTTGGAGATTATGTGCTAGGTCCTACTCTGATTAGCTGTTAGCGCACCAGTCTAGTAAGACTGGTTTCTCCAAACTGATATGTCTACAACAGGAAATATTTTCATTGTTCATAAACTTTTTGCAAAGTCCACCTCAAAAAGTATGAAGTATATCTTTAAGTTTGTAGCTTTTGACCTGGGACAAATAGATTTAATATAATGTGTGGTGTTTTTTTCCACAGTGAGATCAGGACTCTGCCTGGAGGCAACCATGGCTAACAGCTCATAGTCAGCTCATTGAGCTAATATCAGTGATTAGTTTGAAGTTTCACCTCTGTTGACAAACTGATTGAGTGTAAAATCATCTTGTTGAGTTTTGTGGAACTTGATGTTCATTTTCGGCCTTCTGTGAAACATGATGTTCTGTCTCTTTGTTTTTCTCAGGTGACACACACAGGAACGTGGTGATGTGGATGGACCATCGTGCTGAGAAGCAGGCCGCGTGGATAACTAGCACCAACCACAGGGTCCTGAGCAGGGTGGGAGGGGTCATGTCACCTGAGATGCAGCCCCCTAAGCTTCTCTGGCTCAAAGAGGTGAGCAGGTCTGGTGGCTCTCTGCTGCCCAGCACAAAAGATCAACATCATCAGGTCCAGGACTCTGTGGTCTACACTCATCTCCAGGTCAGAGGTCACTCTTTCAGGGATGAAGATGTTCACATCCTTGATAGAGAGGAACGATGGTTTGAGAGAGGAGTAAAGGAGGCCATCTTTGTGAAAAGAAACCGTCCATCATTAAACAGAGGTGGAGGCCTCCGGGTTCAACTGTCCCCCTCTTACAATGCTGTTATTGCTAGTATCACTCAGCCCTCTGTGAATAGCAAACAACCATCAGGGTGCTAACAGATCCATCGTTAGGCTGATGGTCCTCCTTGATCATGTGAGCAGCTGGTTTTGGCTGTCATCAGCAAACTGGTTGATCCACTGTGAGAGGGTGCTATTTATAAGACTGAGCTGAATTCAGCACTTCAGACTGAGGAAGTCTTTCGGACAAAAGACGAAACATTTCTACTTTTTTCTTTTGTTTAGTTTTTTGAATGTCCAGAAAACCAGACCTTTTTAGAGTACACAAACAGTTTGGGCACGGGGCACAAAAAACACAACAGATTACCAAAAATATAAGGTGACTGAAAATATTAACAATAGTGAACATAGTAATAATAATAATAATAATTAATTCAATTTATAACGCACTTTTCATTACTGAAAATCTCAAAGTGCTACACATATATTGAATGCTACACACATTCATAAACCGGTGGCGGCAGACTACCATGCAAGGTGCTTTCCAGTCCTACCGGGAGCAACTCAGGGTTAAGTGTCTTGCCCAAGGACACAACAACACATGGTGCGGGTCCCGGGAGTCGAACCGCCAACTTTCCGATCGGGAGACGACTGCCATTACCACTACACCACGGCCGCCCCTAGTAACACCAAAACTCTGGAACTCACTGCCCCCAGAAATCAGAAACATGGAGTCTCTTTTTTAGGCTAAACTTCAAACTCATCTGTTTAGGACTGCTTATTCAAGTTAGCCATAATTCATAATTTCTAGTTCTTATGCTGCATTTTTAAAAGTATTTTGCTGTTGTTGTGTACTCCTTGTACCCTCTGTTCAATGTCCTTGAGTGTCAGAAAGGCATCTCCAAATAAAAGTTGTTTCAGCCAGTTTTGTTGCTCACATGCACTATTTTGACAAATTTGGTAGGTTCATTTCATAAGACTATTTATTTACGATTGTCTCATTGGAAGAATGTCAAAAATAATGAAAAGAACAAAGTAAGAACTCGGAAAGACTGAAAATGTGCAGATACTCCAGCTCCCGTCCAAACTTTTCTATAACACTGCATCTGATAATGCATAGCTAAGGTTCGTTTTGTTATCCTCATCTAATTTCTTTGTAATATTGGGCACTCTAATGAATTAAAAGGCTGTTGCTACACATTTGTGGAACAACTTGTTTTACAGTATGTGTTTGTGTATAAATACATAGATAAACCTCGTTTGATTTTCAGGCATCAGTGGCTCTTGATAACTGCAGGGTTCCAGGCCGCCCCCATTTAATTAGCTTGATTATATTGTTATTTTTTTCTTCTTCCTGACATAACCATAGCACCTCTTTTTAATTAAAATTAATTGGTCTCTAAGTGGAGGTCTTTCAATGAACATTAATATAAATTGTTACCTAATTAATCATACTCTTCCTCCATTCATTAAAGCTTCTTCAGACCTTCAAGAGTTTCAGTCATTTAGAGATAAAAAAAATGTATCAGCAAAAATCTTGACTGCAATTCTGTGCTTTTTATTGTGCAGTTTCCTCCTGCTAATCATTAAGGTCATTCTCCGACCCCTCGACTAATATGATATCATGGCTAGTGTGTAAGTGAATGAATCAGGCATGCCACAATTTTGACAATGAAAGCAAGCCATGCTTGAAAATGGGCAACGGCTCTGACGTCCAATGTCATGATGTGGCTAAACCCTAGAGTGTCACAGAACTGACAGAGCTATTAGTTGGAATGGGGGCGGGGGGTGATACTGATAGCTCCTGACAAGGCGAGATGTAGAAACAACTTCTTTCTGTGAACATCAAAAGCACCTGATAGAAACAAGATGGTGGAGGATGATAGAATAAATGTGCCGTGTTTCATTGTCAACAATATGTTGACTTGAGAATTGACATTTTTCTTGCACAGCTAATTCAAAGAAGCAAATCTTGTCCATTACACAACAATGACAAAATAAAGATGAATTTATGGTAGCCTGTTTTCAAGTTTTCAATCATTCAGCCCTCTGTGAATAGCAAACAACCATCAGGGTGCTAACGATCCATCGTTAGGCTGATGGTCCTCCTTGATCATGTGAGCAGCTGGTTTCGGCTGTCATCAGCCAACTGGTTGTGTAACACTGTGAGAGGGTGCTATTTATATGACTGAGCTGAACACAGCACCTCAGACTGAGGAAGTATTTCGGACGAAAGACGAAACGTTTCTACAATTATTTTTTTTTTTGCTTTGTTTTGTTTTTTTGAATGTCCAGAG
Organism: Garcialebias charrua; assembly: GCA_038048925.1. NCBI lineage: Eukaryota > Metazoa > Chordata > Actinopteri > Cyprinodontiformes > Rivulidae > Garcialebias > Garcialebias charrua. Next base: position 39,122 of record JBBPBX010019617.1, on the reverse strand, counting down.
GACCAGACTTAGCTTTTTTAGATTTTTCTACCTGGATTATTGAGCATATGCATCAGGGCTGTTTTCAAGTGTTCTCATGTCATTTGTGTGGAGTACATGAAGACAAGCTTAAGGGTGTTTTCACAACCAATAGTCCAGTAGACTCAGTTCGGTTGGGCACCAATATTAATATTTATATATATTAATATTTCAGCTGGTGCGGTTTGCATTCACACTGCACTGAGTCAGTCGAGCCAACCTGTTTCCCCCCTCGCCTGTGGTGGCACTGCACCAAGAACTACTGAAGGAAATGACACAAAAACCTCTGAAGAAGACACTTCTACTTCTTCTGGAAATAAAAAACAAAAATGGAGTGACGTCAAATTTTTGTGGTTTTAGGATTTCTGTTTTGTCATTTTTCAACTATGGACTCAGCATCAGCAGAAGATGAGGCAGAAGACCATCGAAAATGTTGTTTTTCACACAAGGTGGCTGACGGCTTCGTATGAGGTATGAGAAATGCGCATTTGTTTGCCCTGAGCTTTAGTCCACTTCTTGCTTTTGGAGCAGTCTCTGGTCTGCTTGCATTCACACTGCTTTCAAACTGCACTAGAGTTCACTTCAACCGAACCAAGACCAAGGTACTAGTGCATTAACAGAGTAACCGAGTTTTCGACAGCTCGAGTGCTTTGACTTCTATCGAGGCTTTTTTGTCCAACTCGGGTACCCGTAGTGACGTCACATTTCACATTTCACAGCGCGCGGGGCAGCTTTTAGCTTTTAGTAGACGCTACAAAATGGATTCCTGTGTGCGCACGGATGTTAATGGAGCAGGCCGTCTTGTCAAAAAGGTAAAACAGTTTATAATTTTATAAAATGCGCTACTTCGTGTTGACTTTCTTTGTAGTAGATTGTGACAGCAGAGGGCAGTGTTGCAATGCAGGTCCCATATACAGTATAACACGGCCAAAACGGCTTCCTCTCTCTCGTTTCACAAACAAAAAAAACAAATATTCATCTCTCTAGAGCTACCAAAAATCTATAAACACAATCTCTAAAAGTAAACCTAAATTGCACAGCTGCAGGCGGTGGTACGGTGTGGCTGTAGCCCCATTTGTTTTTAAGTTTCGGTTTTCATCGCCTTACTTTCACTTTTAATATTATTAATATAACTAATAGTTTTGTTTTTCCTGTGACTTATGTGCAGTATGATAAATGATAGGAGCATAATAAATGCTCCCAATGCTTTGTTGGTCTTTTTTTTCTTTTTGTAAAGACGTTTTTAGGCATTTATATTTATTTATTTATTTTGCATCGTAAGACACTGTGACGTCATCGGCTACTCGAGCGTCGTTCGAGTTTTTTTATGTTAATGTCGAGGTTAAAAATTATGTACTCGTTCAACCCCTACAAGGTACTGTATTTAGATGGACCAGAGTTCGCTTTTTTGTCCATATCTGAGTTCGATTGCACATTCACACCTCCCCAAACGAACCGGACTTTCTAGGCAAATGGACTAGACTTTGATAAAAGTAGATTAAACAGGGCTAGTGTGAATTTTCATTCATTCATTCAACCTTTATTTAGTCAGGTAAATCTTTTGAACCTCATGGGCTCATTTACGAAAGCGACCTGCTAAAACTAAAGAACAATGAACAGCAATGATAGAATTTCCTTAAACAATAAACAAACAAACAATAAACAATAGAAAACAAAAGAGAGAAAAAAAAAAGATTTTTTTTTTTTAACAAAGCATCAAAAAACTAGCAAAACATTATAAGGTAGACGTATAAAATCAAAGACAGGAACAAATCTGCATTGGTTTTTGCCAGGATTCCAACAGATTCTGAAAACCATTTAGAGAAGTCAAGGTCGAGAGCTTCAGATCTTTTTGTAAGATATTCCATGAAGCAGGAGCGGAGTAGGAGAAGGCCCTTTTTCCAAGTTCAGTCCTCACTGACGGAACACTGCAGGTAATCATGTCCTGAGAGCGCACACTGTAGCTGCACTCACGCAAAGACATGTAGGAGGAGATGTATGAGGAGCAGACCAAGAAGTGATTTAAAGATGAAAATGTACCAGTGGAAGAGTCTGCGTGAGGTTAATGATGTCCAGTTAACCAGTGCACTGCAAAAACGTAAAATCTTACCAAGTCAATTTTCTAATTTCAAGTCAAAACCTCTTATCACACTTAATATAAGTCAAAAACATATTTCTAAGTAAGACATAACAACTTGTTTTGAGACAATGCATCTTGAAAATCTTGATAAGGCAAAAAGTCTTGAAAATATCTTGTTTTGAGTCATTTCTTATTTGAAACAAGCTTTTTTGACATTTCATTAACATTTGCAGTTGTCGTGAGGTTTGTAAAACGTGAAAAATCTTGTTTCAAGATAACAAACTAACTTGAATTAAGACAAATCTGCTTCTTTGATCAGCATGCCCACTCAAAGTATTAAACATTCTATTTTTTATACAGGTTCTGTTTAATTTTGGACAGACTCCATTGTCCTATTACAATTTCTTTAAACCAATAGTTCATTAACATTTTCTACATTGTATTTTTTTCCAAGGCTGAATACTACATAAACATACCTACTGTGCAGTTTATATTAAATAGACAAATAATGCAGGTTCATTTCACATATTTATTTTAACATATAATTTAACATATAATTGATTTTAATAAAATAAATATGTGGTTAGGACAGATTAAACGGCCGTGGGGCGGCCGTGGCGTAGTGGTAATGGCAGTCGTCCCCCGATCAGAAGGTTGGAGGTTCGAATACCGGTTCCCCACACCATGTGTCGTTGTGTCCCCGGGCAAGACACTTAACCCCGAGTTGCTCCCGGTCTTTAGTGACGTGTGTGTGTGAGAGCCAAGCGGTAGCCGCTAGTGGGGAGTGCTATGTTGCTAATGCTAACTGGACATGTTGCTAAATGCTAACTGGACATTCTCCACCGGCGCCAAAAGAAAAAAAAACTGAATTCCGCTACCCTTGGCAATAAATTATTAAAAATATTGCAATAATACAATAGAGAACCCTACTCTTTTATGATTTTCTGTTGCTGTGAACATTAATACATATCTCAGTTAATAGTATTAAAACTGAATAACAATACAATTTTAAAATCAATAATGCATATACCGGTAATTGTTATTGCTGGTTTGTCTCTAAATGCATGTCTCCCATCCATTCATGTACAGCTACTTTGAGACAGCAACAAAAATGTGTTCAGTTGTTAGCTGCAGATGTGAATCTAAATTGAACTATTAAATTTCAGATATCTAAGAAACTGATAAATTTTCAATATTTATAAACTAAACATTCTTTTGTGGATTGGTTGCTTAGTTTCTCCAATGTAGTGGTCTGAGCAGACCTCACTGCACTGGACTGCGTAAACCACACCACTCTGTTGGTGTGTGGGGGTTTGGTCCTTTGGGTGGACAAGCCTCATTAAAGCTCAAAACAATCCTCATTAAAGCTCAAAACAAGCTGCTTAATGAGAGAATAAGACAGATCAATTTCACTATTGAAGCTCTCTCACTCGAAATGGATCAGAGCCTCCTAAAGCTCTCTACTCTTCTACCACCACCTCTGTTGGAAGAAGTGTCCTGTTTTGTTGAAAAGGCTCAGCTATCACAGCACCACAAAAGCAAGGAACGTCAAAAAAGTAAGTTCCTAAAATTACAACAGAGAGCGTTTTTCTCATCACAAATCATCAGTCAAGATAAGGAGTTTGGCTCCAACACAAATACTCAGGAACAGTGGGTTAGAAATTTGTCTAACAGGACCTTGACACAACCTGAGAAAAATGTGTTGGCAAAAGGACTAAATTTTGCCATCTCCCCACAAGAAATACCTGTTGTGGAACTAATCACAGCCACAGAATCTGCGATTAGGAACAACAACTTGACAGGTACAGAGGCTGAACAACTTCGGATGAAAATATCAGCTACCCTCTCCAGTGCCAAACTGCCTCCCTCAAATCTTACACCACAGGAAAGGAGAGCCATAACATCACTCAGCCAGGACCGAAACATCACNGATATTACAGAGGTCAGATCTTACATCATTTATTTGTACAAATTGTTTCCTATCTTTCAAGTAGCTAGATACCCACTGTAATGCTGGTCCTCTAATACCATATTTGTTCAGTTTTTCAAGGAGAATGGTGTGATCAATAGTATCAAATGCTTTTTTTAAATCAACAAAAATACTGATACAATATTGTTTTTGATCGACAGCAGTAGTTATTTGTTCCATTAATTCCATGAGAGCCATTGATGTAGAGTTTTTTGCTCTAAACCCATACTGACTGTTGCTTAGAATATTTTGTTTATCTATAAATTGATCTAGTCTGTTTACAAATAGTTTTTCAAGAATTTTTGAAAACTGTGGTAACAAGGATATAGGTCTATAATTGTTGAACACACATTTATCACCATTTTTAAAAAGAGGAACGACCTTAGCTACTTTCATATTATCTGGAAATATTCCTGTTGAAAATGATAAATTACATATGTATGTGAACGGCTCAATAACATGGCTCATTATGTCCTTTACAAACATCATATCCATGTCCACCCAGTCTTTTGATCTCTTGTCTGTAAGATTTTTTACTACATTCATTATTTCCTCTTTGTTAGTTCCATTTAGAAAAATACTATTTGCACAACCTGTAATTGAGTGGATCACATTTTTATCTACTTTTGGTATTTTAGCTGCAAGGCTTGATCCAACATTCACAAAATATTGATTAAATCCATTTACAATTTCATTTTCATCATGAATTTCATCGTTGTCTTTTACAAAATATTTTGAAATACCAGTTTTTGCTTTATGATTCTTCAGGACACTATTCATTACTCGCCATGTTGCTTTCATATCACCATTACTTTTATCTAATAATTTACTATAATATTCTTTCTTATGTTTCCTTATAATCCCTACTAATTTATTTTTATACTTTTTATATTTTTCTTCAGCGCTCTGACTTCGCAATTTCAAGAAACATGAATACAAATAATTCTTTTTTTTACAAGCATTTCTCAACCCTTTTGTCATCCATGGTTGATCAATCGTATTTCTCTTTGTGTAATTTGTTTGCACACAATTCTTTTCATACAGAGCTTCCAAGATATTCATAAACTCATCATATGCTCTGTTCGCATCATCAACATACACATCATTCCAGTCTTGTTTATCTAGATCCTATTTCAAATTTTCCAAAACTTTTTTGACGTGTTTATGATCTTTTTCTTCATTGTGACTGCTTTTGTGATGCTTTGATCATTTTTATAGATTGTGAAAACTGGTAAATGATCACTTAAGTCGGTCGTTAAGATAATAATAATAATAATAATTAATTCAATTTATAATGCACTTTTCATTACTGAAAATCTCAAAGTGCTACACATATATTGAATGCTACACACATTCATAAACCGGTGGCGGCAGACTACCATGCAAGGTGCTTTCCAGTCCTACCGGGAGCAACTCAGGGTTAAGTGTCTTGCCCAAGGACACAACGACACATGGTGCGGGTCCCGGGAGTCGAACCGCCAACTTTCCGATCGGGAGACGACTGCCATTACCACTACACCACGGCCGCCCGATACCACCTATCACGTCCCCATTTGTTATATTTGTGAAAATATTATCAATTATTGTGGCACTATGAGTTGTAATTCTTGTTGGCTTTGATATCAATGGATACATATTTAAACTGTACATTGAGTTTATAAATGTGCTTATGTTATTTGAATCTGTTTTATTTCCCATATCAATGTTAAAGTCTCCACACAAAAAAACATTTTTATTAAAACTCTTCTCCATTAGCTCCAAGATTTTATCTGTGAATATTTCTATATTTGCTCCTGGTGATCTATATACACAACTTATTATTATGTTTTTATCATTTTTGTTTATTATTTCTATTGTTATCATTTCCATAATATTATCAACTATTATTGACATTTCACTATTTAATTTACATTTTATTTCATTATTGACAAATAGAGCGACTCCACCACCTCTTTTATTATTTCTGTTCATATGATATAATTCATACCCCTCGATGTGAATATTACTTGTGTTATCATCATTGAGCCATGTCTCTGACAGCGCTATTATCGTAAAAGTTCTATTTAACTGTTTTAAGTAATCTGTTATTTTGGATATGTTTGCATTTATACTTCTGCTATTAAAGTGAATAATAGAGAGAACTCCATTTGATATATTGATGTCATTAAACTGCTCTTCATTATAATATTCGCTATCTTTTATTACAGGAAATTTTTTTTGCATCAATCACATTTTCAACATTATATATTTTAGGTTCTGAGTCTTCGTATGTTGTCATGTTCTAATGTATTTGTTCATTTCACTGTATATTTTATCCATTTTGAGTGTGAGTTGTTTCATTGATTTGTAATTTTTCATCTCCTGAGTTCATCCAGATCCGTCAGCTCTTTTATCATTTTAGGCTGAGACCCTTCCTTTTTTTTGATAAAGATGTATCCATTTCTTGTCCATGTTGATGCAATTTTTTTTTTTTAACAACCTTGCTTCCTTTGCAATTTTTCCATTTTTTTGGTTAGATGTTCGTTTATGTAAACTTTTGATCCCTACAGATTTCTTTTTGCATGCATAACATAGTTTTTTGTATTCCTGCTAATGAACTTGACGACTACTGACGGTTTGAATCTTGGTGAATTACTGGTTAGGGTGTGACAGAATGAAAGGTCCCCATAGCCTATGTCAATGTCCATGTCCCGTAAGAAAGTAACTACATGTTCCTCCAGAGACTCTTGTTCTTCCTGAGATTCATACTCATTTGGGTCACTGTTATTAGGAGCTCTTTTATGTGTCCAACACTTACTAACATCAAGTCCTGAGATCACCACGTTGTCTTGCTTTGTGTATTGTTCTAAATCCTCTATTTTTCGTTCTAGTTCAGCAATTTTATTGTCTTTGCTAATTATCAGTTCTTTCAGTTCTCTTATTTCTTTAACCAGACCGGCCTGGGAATCCATTTTTGCTGTTAAATTTTCTATTTGTTCACTCATAAAGTTGAGTGATTCTTTAAAGTCTTGCATATCTACTGAGTTGTTTCCCTCCGAGTCTGGTGACTTTTGTCCTCTATTTCTCATACTTACAGAGTCTGGTGACTTTTGTCCTTTATTTCTCATACTTACAGAGTTTGTGATCTAGTGGTAGCAGGTCTTTGGTTTGATCGCTGAACCACGTGGCCCTTCCACGAGGCTCACAGGCCTAACGATGGTGGCTGTGGCCCACCCAGATCAGCAGTTATTAGAACAGAACTCACGGTCTCAGCAGCCTGCAGCAATCAGATCTATTATCCGAAGAGGTTTGCTCACTAGATCCGATGTAGCCCAGTTAGCACAGCACGTAGCTCCAGTAGCTCCAGGCGTAGCTCCGACGCCAGCCCAACCCCAGGCGGTGGTCCCCCGGCTCGCCCACGGTTCTCGGCCCAGCTCGAAGCCCCAGGCGGCGGCCCCCCGGTTCTCTCACGGTGCTCGGCCCAGCTCGAAGCCCCAGGCGGCGGTCCCCCGGCTCTCTCACGGCGCTCGGCCCAGCTCGAAGCTCCAGGCGGCTATCCTCTAGCTCGCTCATGGCGCTCGGCCCAGCCCGAAGCTCCAGGCGGCGGTCCTCCGGCTCACCCATGGCGCTCGGCCCAGCCCAGCTCCAGGCGGCGTTCACGGCGCTCGGCCCACGTGTACCACCGCGCTACCACTGTAGCGTGCTTTGTTGTATTCTTTCGCTGCAACAAAGCACCTCCAGCGTGCCGGCCCGCTTTTCTTCGTAACAACCAGCGTATTTTCCGGTTTATTTGTTAACGAAGCCCGCAGCTACGGCACCCGGTTACGGTGACCCAGCTCGGTTAGCTTTGTTTAGCCCGGTTTGTAGCTACGCTAGGCTAACTCTCGGCAAAAACTCACAGACACGTTGGCTTGTAGATTCATAATTCTGGATCGCATGTTCCAGTCCAATTTCCGCAGCTTATTCAGCGCTCCTCTCTGCATATCCAGCGCAAAAAACTGCAAGTACAAGCTCTCCAAATACTCCTTCAGAGGTAGTACTGGCAACCCGACTAAAAACGTCCTCTCTGCTCAGCCGCCATCTTGGATGATTATGAAATGTGTCCACAATGGAAAAGGGTTTTAAAGAATGCTGGATGGATGGATTACAGCAGCTTTTAATTCTAAACCAACAGAAACAAATTTCCTTTAAAGACAGATTTTACATACATGCATAAAGACTAATAATATTCATGACCTTGCAGTAGATTTCCATAAATAAACATACCCATACCTACAAATATATACCGTATTCGCCGTTGTAAAATACGCACCGGTGTTTAATACGCTTTGTCCAATTATTAACAATAAACAAGAAAAAAATGTACACAATACGCTTCGGTGTTTAATACGCGTCATCGCCACGCGACGCGTCAGCGCCTCATTTGCCCTGCTCAAAATGTCGGCGACAGAAGCGCGCGAGTACAAAGAACTTCACAAGGAAACACGGTAAAAACAATTATTTCTTTGCGAGAAAAATATATTTCTTAGCTGACTTTATAGCAGACGTGCTCCTGAGCTTAACGAAATGTTCAAATCAGCTGGATTTAAAAAAAAAACTTTGCCGAATTTTAGGCAGGCGGCTCGGACCGGACGCTTTGTTTCTTTAAATTTAGCTAAATAAACGCTTAAAAAATATATTTCTTAGCTGACTTTATAGAAGACGTGCTCCTGAGCTTAACGAAATGTTCAAATCAGCTGGATTTAAAAAAAAAAACTTCGCCGAATTTTAGGCAGGCGGCTCGGACCGGACGCTTTGTTTCTTTAAATTTAGCTAAATAAACGCTTAAAAAATATATTTCTTACCTGACTATAGCAGACGGGCTCCTGAACTGAACCAAATGTGAAATCAGCTGGATTTAAAAATCTGCGGTGTGGTTTATGAGTGGTATCTTCGTCTGGAACGTCTGGAAGTGGCCCTCCACTTCCTCTTCGCTCTCTGAGTCCTCTACTGGCTGCTGCCCACAGCGCTCGTATAGCGGCAGAAACTGGTACTGCACCATTTTTGCCAAAAATGAAAAACGAAGAATCAGAGCGAAAAATTGGTCTAAAAATATGGGAAAAAATCCATAAATAATACTCTTTGGTGTTTAATACGCAGGACATTCAAATGAGCAAAAAAAATGCGTATTATACACCGGCGAATACGGTACTGTATACAGTATACATACATATGCATTCATATCACATATCCATCTACATATCTGCATATGATATCTACATATACATCCCTGCATCCATTTGTGTGTGGTTGTGAGCATGCATAAGTGAATAAGGTTCTTCCAATAGAACATTTAGTAGCGACTGTGAAGCATCAGAGATCCGTCCCCACAAAGCCCGAGGCAGATGAAGGGGCGATCAAAGCCCAAGACCCCAAGAAGGACCCCGAGCCCAGAGTCCCCAGGGCCACCCGAACAGGACGAGCCACTCGCCCACTCCCCAGATCCGACCAAGGGGGAGAATCGGACTAGCTCCACCAGCGACCACACAATGACCCCCGGGGGGCCAACAGCGACAGGCCCACAGGCCCCTGCCGGAGCCCGCTACAAGAGCCCGCTGCACTTACGTAGCCCCAGGCCCGGTCACCGAGGCCCGGGCACCGGGGACGCCCACCCCTCAGGCCCAGACCCGATAGGACCAGAGGACCCGAGCTCCACCAGGCAGCCACCAGGCCGAGCCGACACACGCCCAAGCGCCCAACCCCCGAAAGCAATAGCAAGGGCCCCCAGCCCGCCCGCAGGCAAAAGGACACCCACCCGGGGGCCACGTGGTAGGAGCGCGACATCAAGTAGCCTTAGATGTAACAGAGAGGGGGCAGTCCAAATCCCAGCCTGACAATTAGACATTCATACACAGACACACTCACTCAGACCCACCCTCATCCTCACTCACACAAAGACAAACAATAACGACACGTTCCATTCATAATCCTGATGCACCCTCTATACCCCCTAGGTCCAAGACATGTACCTGCCCCCTACATGGGGCAGCCCATACCCAAACCCAGGAGGTAGGCCCATTCATTCTGGGGTGGAAAGTAGCCGACATCCAAGATTTGGCCCCACCCTCCCCCTGCCGACAGGACCATAGATATATACACTAGATAAGACATCCCCGCTGTTGGCCAATGGAGACCGACATCGTCAGACGGCGGCCATCTTGCCACAGACAGAACGCCCACTCTTAACATGAATGTGAATGGGGCATTTACTATTAAAATAACCATAACTTGCTTAATTTTCAACCGATTTTAAAACGGTTTGGTTTGTTATAAATGTGAGAGATGTTGTTATAATATGGTATACTTAAGATGGACGTTCACATGAAAATAACGTTATATAGACACTGTATTGCACTAGCAATATACACAATAAGATTATATTTACATCTATTTATAAATACATGTTTATTTCCAGCGAAATTAACTGACATATGTTACAATGCTAATAAATATTTAATACTATTTCATCATAAATAGCATTATTATTAGTGGTATGAAAATAATTTATGCCAATTTTTTCCCTACACATGCAAATATTATGTAATATTAAATACATTATTACACAAACCTTGGTCAATATGTGTAGTTTATTTTTTTTAGATACATGAAAAGATTTAATAATCGGGAGATATAAATAAACAAACAAACAAACAGAAATAAACATCTGATAGTGTGACAAGACTCTCAGTCCCTCGGTGCAACAGTAACTATTTAAACATTAAAACACTGAAACATATAATAATAAACATAAGCATAAAATAGTAAAACTGTAACACTGTCCTGAGTTTTTGCATAGTGGTAAATGAGTATGAAAATTTACACCAACTCTAAAACTAAAACACTAAACATTTAATGAACATAATACTGTCCTGAGTTTTTGCATACTAGTATAAAAAGTAAAAAAGTATAAAAGTACAGTATAACTATAAAATAAACTAAAGATCTTCTTCTTCTACAGAGGACATGTCTACAGCTGACAGGTTTGTTGATGTGTCAATGTGGTAGAACTGGTCAGCAGAGGACATTGGTTCAACTGGTAGGGACTCTGTCTCATCCTGTGCGGTCACATTGCCTTTTATGCTTGGTTTAACACCACACCGGGCCATCAGCTTTCTGAAAATGTTCTTGAACTGGCTGGCACTAGGGTTGTTATTCCATCCACCTTAAAATAGACACAAGATATATAACAGTATATTACATATTCACAGATTTTTCAAACAAATAAACAAACCAAATGTATTTTCATTAAAAAAAAAAAAGAAAACATGGATCAACAAATTGAAAACAATACAGTTGCTGACAGTTCCGGTCACTTAGTGTTGTGTTAAAAAATAATTATGAATTGTACCAGATGCTCTGATGGAGTTAAAGAGAAGCTCCAAGTGGTCCTGGCTGAACCTGTAGGTCAGGATATATCGCTGCCCATCAAGCAGCACAGGAACCATTGACATCAATGTGTCAATATTGATGATAAATCCCAGGATAGAGAGGAATCTTAATCAAATAAAGCAAATATTGTATAATTACAAAGAGGTCCCAAGAAAGAATGAGTTTAGGATCTTAACATTTACTTTTTTTAGGGGTGGCGGTGACTAAACACAAGAGCAGGAACAGAGACATATTTTAATACAGCAAATATATTGTAGCAAAACACCCTGATAAGATAAGAAGTACCATCACCAGAAAAGAGCATCTTATGAACGTGATGCAGACAGAAAAGAGCATATTATGAACTCCATGCAGAGAGGTGAGAACAACTGAGGAGATAGCATTAGAGATGCACTAAAACCGGTAAAGTGTAGCTGTTGGGAATACTGTAGTTACTTTACTTTGGATCATTACTTATAACTACACAACATCAGACTGAGCTTTATCCTGAGACAGGTCCATTGCCAGGTTGTCTTCTATTCTTCTAGAGGTGTTTGAGCCTCTTGTTTTTACAAGCTAAAATAAACAAAAGTAGAGTGTCTAAAATGTGCTAAGAACAACACTTTGTTTATTGCTAAATTTGCAGAAAGAAATACTAAACTGTGACATTTAACCACATATTTATATATACAGTAGTTTATAGACATATCAATCTTATACAACTTGAAATCTTGTAGGTCGATGGTACATACCCTTTGAAGATGAGATGGAAAATTAAAAAGTGTTGGAACAACACCATCTTTTAATCTGACAGTCTGCCCTGTCCGATCAAAGTCCTCAGACATGAAGTGATCACTGCAGAGCAGTGTCCTGTCCAGGGCAACAAAACCCTCTCTTCTCAGGGCAACTTCCCACTGCCGCCTCCTCTCTCTGGTTTTGGGAAACCTTAAAAACATGAAGAAGCTGGTCATTATTTTCCACACTTCCTTTCTTTACCTTTGAATTATAGTAATGACAAGTATACACATATATCATACTTTTGGTGTGCTTGCATTTACTTTTGGTACAATAAAACAGCTATTAAAAATGGTATCAAAAAGAAACACTGAATCATAATCATAATTTATATAAAGATACTTTTACAAGCCTTATACCATACCATACCATTTTATTTATAGAGCACTTAAAACAACAACAAGGTCAACCAAAGTGCTGTAAATATATATTATGTCATTATTATGTAAATATATATTATGTATAATATTATGTCAATAATATTATCTCACATTTTTTGTGTGTAGCGTGACGTGTAATGTGCACTGATCCAAAATATAACTATGATTATTCTAATTAAAGTAATAATACTGTCACAGAGTCTTACAGGTGAAATGTGATCCCAAGGTTTCTTGTTTTGATGTTACGTCTATTGGAGCATCCATAGGCTGCACAAAAGTCAGGCATCTTGTCAAAGAGTATTTCTGTAAAACACAAAGCAGTAATTAGTTTTGAACATACCAAACCGCTTGGAAATCATGTGCAGCTTTAGTTCAGTTAAAAACAAAGAGCTCCTAGTGATCTAAGAATGCTGGGGAAATATTTGGAATACTAGCTAGCCCTTAATCAAAGGCTCTTGTTAATAGTCTGCTAATAAATACAGTCATGATCAAGACAGTCATTTAGACAAAAGATTAGTTTGTTTTAAAATAGTTATTGGTGTAATAAAAACAGAATTTAAATTCTAGATTCTCGATGAGTGTGACACCCAAAACACGAATAAAACCTTTTAAAAAAGACGAAACTGCTGTCTGATTACCAAAGAAATCATAGCCACGTTAATAACGTTTTTAAAAACATAAACCGTTTGTAAATCCGTCAAGATTACAGCGAGTTAAGTGTATTTTTGTTTGTATAAATCCCTCACCTCCATACGGTTTCCACAGCTGCAGCTAATGTTGCTGTCTGTGGCAAGATGGCCGCCGCTTGACGACGCCGCTGACTCCTCCTCAGCTTATCTAGTGTATATATCTATGGACAGGACAGGACACCCGAGCCCGAGCAGCCCCTGGGAGAGCGCAATGCCAGCCCCGCCCACGGCGAACCCCCAGGTCCC